>JAQZBX010056434.1:0-18190 GCA_029593785.1 Cabassous unicinctus
CTTCTCTTTCTATTTCTTGTAATTCTATCTTACAGACAATAGCTCTCTGAGACTGCTCAATTTCCTTACAGAATTAGACATTGTAAAATCATCATATATTAAGCTGAATGAAATTGGTAAATGGCATACTTCCCTAGTGTTGGTTAAATGGGACAATCTAAATCTAGAGATGATAAAACTTTGGTGATGGTATTTTTTTTTTCTTGAAGAAAACCTGTGTGGTAGTTTGGGGCTTTGGTGGACCACCCAAAATTTTGTTCTAGAATTAACTGTTTCCTACAGGTGTGAACTAATAGTATGTGAGACTTTTTTATTATTTCATTTCAGTTAAGGGTCTTTGATTAGATTAGTTGAATAGAGTGACCAAGGATGGGTCTTGATCCTCTTAAAATAGTCCTTTATAATTGGGTAAATATGGGGAGAGAATGTTGCAGAGACAGAAAAAATGACACAGGAACTCAGAAAGGGACCCATAGAAACCAAGATAAAATGCCACAGACAACAGCCAGAAGCTAAAAGCAACAATATCTGGAGGAGAAGGGAGACATCACCATGTACCATGCCATGTGATTGAAAAGTCTAGGATCTCCAGTGGCTGTTCTTTTGGGAGAAAAGCATCACCTGATGATGCCTTCATTTGCACATTTGCACAGCCTCAGAAATGTTAGATTTTTTTTTCTTTTTTTCACTTAAAAATTTATTGAAGTATATCATTCACACCTAAGTGAACATAAATAATAAGTGTATAGTAAAAGTTGTGAACTTATAAAACATGCATGCAAATCATCACAAAAGGCTTGCATATATCATCCCACCACCAAAACCTTGTATTGTTATGAAGATTTGTTACAAATTATGAAAGAGCATAATCAAAACACCCTTACTAACTATAGACAATATCTTACATTTGATATATTTTCCCCCAAACCACCTGATTATTAATACCCTGTAATAGCATTTTATACTTGTTATATTACATGAGAGAATGTTCTCATATTTGTTGTTATCCACAATCCATCTTCCACCACAGGATTCACTGTGTTATACAGTCCCATGCTTTGTAAAATCCATTCACAGTGTATACTCAATTTCTCTCAATACACCACAGAGCCAATTTTAGATCATTTACATGACTATGAAAGGAAATAACCCATACCCCCATGTACACCCCAACTCTTGTCCTTCAAATTGATATAATATCTTCTTTCCAATTGTTGCAAAAATATTACAATATTTCTGTTAACTGTCATCCATAAGATACATTAGTCCTTACAATTTTGTAAAAGAAAAACATTGTTATTTTTATGCTATTAACCACAATCTTCATCCACCACTGAAAACACTGTTATACAGTCCCTTGATTATTTTCTAGTTTTCTTTCATCTTACTTTGACATTCACAGATCACCATTTTTAGCTTCAATAACATTTATAAATCATCAGTGTTTTAGTACTGTAATGTGTTATCACAAATCTATTCATTTTCACACTTTTACAATAAACCTTTAAAAATTCAACATACATTAAACATCAATTCCCATTCTCAATCCATATTCTGTCTCCTAGTAGCCTATACCCTAGTGATTATATCAATGAGTTACCTCATCATATTTAGTTCATATTAGTGAGACCATACAATATTTGTCCTTTTGTGTCTGGCTTGCTTCACTCAACCCAATGTCCTCCAGGTTCATCCATGTAGTCATATGTATACTTATTTCATTTCTTCTTAGAGTTGAAGAGAATTCCATTGTATCTATATAGCACATTGTTTTTATCCACACATTGTTAATGGACACTTGGGCTAGTTCCATATCTTAGCAATTGTGAACAATGCTGCTATGAACAGTGGTGTGAAAAAGTCAGTTCATATCCTTTTTTTCAGATCTTCTGAATATATTTCTAGAATTTGGATTGATGTATCATACGATAGTTTTTTATTAAGCTTCTTGATACTGCTAAATTGTCTTCCACAAAGGTTGCACCAGTCTACATTCCCAGCAACTTTGAAGGAGTGTTCCTATCTCTCCACATTCTCTTCAGCACTTGCAAATCTGTTTTGTTTTTTTTTTAATAATGGCCATTCTACAAGGTGTGAAATGATATCTCATTGATCTTTATTTCCTTAATAGCTAGTGATGTTGAACATTTTTTCATATGCTTTTTGGCCATTTGTATTTCCTCTTTGGAAAAAATATCTATTCAAGAATTTTGCCCAATTTTTAATTGGGTTATTTGTCTTTTTATGATTGAGTTGTATTATCTTTTTATATAAATTTGAGATAAAAATTTTTTCAGATAATTGTTTTGCAAACATTTTCTCCCATTGAGTAGGCTGCCTTTTAGTTTCTTGAAAAAGATTTTGAAGAACAAGAGTTGAATTTTGATCAGGTCCCATTTATCTATTTTTTCATTCATTGCCTTTGATTTGGATGTAAGGTTTAAGAAACTCCTACTTATCACAAGACCTTGAAGATGCTTCCTACATTTTTATTGAGGATTTTTATAGTTGTAGAATTTATATTTACATCCTTAATCCATGCTGAGTTAATTTTTCTATAAGGTGTGAGTGAAATAGGAGTCCTCTTTCTTTTGGATATGGGTACCAACTTCTCCCAGGATCATTTGTTAATAAGCTGTTCTGTCCCAGGTGTTTGTGATTGACAGCCTTGTCAAAAATCTCTTTGCTATAAATTTGAGAATCTCTTTCTGAACTCTCAATTCTATTCCATTGGTCAAAATGTTTATCTTTAAGACAATACAATCTTGTTTTACCACTGTCAATAAGTAATATGATTTAAACTCAGGACCCGAGTCCTCCAATTTCATTCTTCTTTATAAAGACTTATTTGGCTATTTTCAGTCCCTTACACTTCCAAATAAATTTGATTATTTGCTTTTCCATTTCTTCAATAAAGCTTGTTATGATTTTTGTTTTTATTTGAACAGCATTGAATCTATAAATCAGTTTGGGGAGAATTGACATCTTATTGATATTTAGAATTCCAATCCATGAACATAGAATATATTAGTCAGCCAAAGGGGTGCTGATGCAAAACGCCAGAAATCACTTGGTTTTTATAAAGGGTATTTATTTGGGGTAGAAGTTTACAGTTATAAGGCCCTAAAGAGTCCAATTCAAGTTACCATAAGAGGTACTTTCTCACCCGGAGTCTGTTGCCACATGTTGACACAAGATGGCAGGTGATGTCTGTGAAACTGCAGACTTCCTCCTCCTCCCAAGGCTCCAAAGTCCCAGCTTCTTCCCATTACAGCCACAGGCTGGGACAAATCTGGTCTCTCTCCCAGGACTCATCTCTCTCTGGGCTTAGCTGCTCTGCTCTTTGCAAAATGTCAGCTGTAAACTGTCAGGCAAATGGCTTGTCTCTTTTGCCAGGGCCTCTGCCATGTCTAATGGAGCTTTCTCTCTTTCCTCACATATCTGCTTCTCTGTGTGCTTACTTCCTGGGCTCCAGAATAAAACTCTAACTTTCTCTTCTGCTAAGTCATTTTCTCTGTGAGTTCCTTCCCACCAAGGGGGGCAGGTGCTCAACATCCTACTGACATGGCCAAATCAAAACTTTAATCATTATTTAATCAAGTAAAAGTGAAACTTCTGAATCCAAACCAATCTAATATGCCCAGAGGAACAGACCACTTCACAAAAATATGTACTTTTGGAATTCATGAACAATATCAAACTGTTACACTCCACCCTCTGAATTCTAAAAGGACATTACAATATTCAAAATAACCTTAAATTAGTAACTCTACTAAATACAAAATCATAACACAATCAGTTTAAAGAAATACAATTTATCTTGAGGCAAAGTCCAGTCTGGCTGCAGACCTCTGAAATTTACAATACACAAATGGACAGACAAAATATAAACATTTGCACTAACATAAGGAGATATTGAGTGGGAAACATGAGTCATGCATCCCTTACAATTCAGTAAACCTGCAATGCATATTCCCTTCCATGTCAAAGTGTGAGAATCATTCTTAAGATAATGGTTTCTTCTCTCTGGGGCCTCATGGGGACCCACCCCTTCCACAGGTTCACCCAATGGCTGTTTCCTTGGTATCATTTTCATCAAGCATCTGGGTGGTAACTAGGCTCCAGACCTCACCCTCCAAGAACATTGGAGTGATTGCCATAATTTACCCAATCTTTGTGTTAGAGTCTTAACTTCCCTAATACAGTTAAGAAAGAAAACATCTTCTCTAACTTTTGGCATACAGGCCCAACCCTCTCATAGCAGAGAGTTTGCAAACTGGCCTTCTCTAATTCATGGGGCCCAGGCCTACCTTTCTCAGACTTATGGGGTCTGTTTTACCCTCTCTGTAGCCTGTGGCAGCAAAACTCTCCCTGAACATTAGGTAGGAACATCCAGCCTTTTCAAATATCAGGGCTAACCCATCCTCTCTGTACACATGGGTGGGGTTCTTCTCTTGGACAAAGGTGTTATTTTAATTCTAGATCTCAGCTTCCATGGTTCTCCTCTTAAAGCTGTTTCCCCTTCTATATGTCCCCTACATGTCCCTTTTAGTCCAAGCTGATAGTCATTTTGTTCATACAGCTCTCTAGAAGCTTGTTGGTTTAGCATGCAAGAAGCAAGGGTCCAAGTCATGAGACAGAATTTCCACAAGTCTTTCCTGACAACTGCATTTCTGACCCTGATTTACAAGTTCCATGTTAGTCAGTTCCTTAAATGGGACACTATCATATGGGGGATTGGTTTACAGAGGCTTGGAATTTCCAGAATCATTTTCTGGTTTCATTGTGCCCAACAATTCAGTTCTCAGCTTCTCTCTCTCGTGTAGTATTTTACTATCAGCTGCAAGGAAAATTCAAGCCACATTCTCTGAGTTTACTTTGGAAAGTTCTTCAGCTTATTGCCCAGGCTCACATTTCAAATTCTGCCTTCCATATAGCATCAACAGTTAATCTTGCTAAGTTCTCTGTGACTTTAAAACATGAATCACTTTTCCTCAAGTTTCCAATAATATTTCATCATTTACTTATAAGGCATCATAAAAAGTCTCTTCAAAGCATTCTAAACCTTTTCTACCAAATATATCACAATTCCTCCAAAAAATATCCCTTACCCATTTTTAAAACCATTCTAGGATTTTGGTATTGGCAAAAGCATTACTGCACTCTTGGTACCAAATTCTGTATTAGTCAGCCAAAAGGGTGCTGATGCAAAATACTAGAAATTCGTTGGTTTTATAAAGAGTAATTTATTTGGGGTAGAAGTTTATAGTTTTAAGGCCCTAAAGAGTTCAACTCAAGGTACCATAAGAGGTACTTTCCCAACCAGAGTCTGTTGCCATGTGTTGGTGCAAGATGGTGGGCAATGTCTGTGAGGGTTCAGTCTTCCTCCTCCTCCCAAGGCTATGTGTTCCCAGCTCTTCGAATCTCAGCTGCAGGATGGGACAAGTCTTGTCTCTCTCCCAGGGCTCATTTCTCTCCAGGCTTATTTGCTCTGCTTTCTCTAAAAGGCCAGCTGTAAACTGTCAGGCAAGTGGCTCATCTCTTTTCCCAGGGCCTCTTTCCTCATGTATCTGTTTCTCTGTGTGCTTACTTCCCAGGCTCCAGGATGAAAACTTTAACTTTCTCCTCTGCCATGTCATTTTCAGGGTTTCACCACTGAGTAAAATATTAGTTGTTTATTTTGTACTTTACCATGTTGAGAAATCTTCTTTCTATTCTAATCTTTTGGAGGTTTTTGTTTTGTTTTGTTTTGTTGTTTTGTGTTTTTTACACAAGTAACAATGCTGTATTTCGTCAAATTACTTTTCTGCATCTATTGAGAAGATCATCTGATTTTTCTTCTTTAATTTATTAATGTGGTTTATTACACCAACTAATTTTCTTATTTTGAACCTCTGTTGCATAACTGAGATAAAACTCTCTTGATTGTAATGTATATTTCTTTTAATGTGCTTTTGGATCTGGTTTGTATGTATTTTTTTTGAGGATTTTTGCAACTATTTACATTAGAGAAATGGTGTGTAATTTTCTTTTTCTGTAGTATCTTTATCTGGTTTTGGTATTAGGGAGATGTCTCCTTCATAGAATGAGTTCGGTAACATTTCTTCCTGTCCACATTTTTGGAAAAGCTTGAGCAAGATTAGTATTAAATCATGTTTCAATGATTGATAGAATTCATTTATGAAGCCATCTGGTCTTGGGCTTTTAATCATTGGAAAGTTTTTGATGACTATTTCAATGTCTTTTCTCATGTTTTTTTAAATTGAGATCTTCTATTTGTTCTAGGGTCAGTGTAGATTGTTCATGTGTGTCTAGGAATTTGTCCATTTTGTTTATGCTGTCTAGTTTTTTAGTAAAAGCTGATAAAAACATCCTCTTATGATCTCTTTTATTCCTGTGGGGTCTGTGCTAATGCCCTTTCCACCATTTCTGTTTTCATTTATATGCACCTTCTCTTTTTTATCTGTTAACCCAGCTAAGGTGTTTTTTGTTTTTGTTTTGTTTTTTTTTAATTTGATTATCTTTTAAAACACCATTTATTGGTTTTGTTTTAAATTTTATCGTTATTTTTCTAATTTCATTTACTTTTTTCTAATTTCAAACAATATTTACTTCTGTTTGGTTTGGGATTGGTTTGCCCTTCTTTTTCATGTTTCTCCATTTGTGCAGTTGTTTTCAATTTTACCTTCCTTTTTTTTCATGTAGGCATTGAGTACTATACATTTCCTTCTCAGTTCTGCACTTGCTGTATTCCACAGGATTGTTTTTTTCTTTTTAAAAAGAAGTTTTAGGTTTCAGAAATGTTACATCAAAAATGTATGGGAGAGTTCCAGAAAGATTGTGACAAAGTAGGCATGCAGGGCTCAACTCTTTCACAAAAACAATGGAGAAAAGGCAAAAATTAAGGTCCTGTTTTGGGTGTCAACAGACAAGTATCAAGCTACAAAACTCACAGGAGATGGAGAAAGACACTAAGAAGCCAAAACAGCAAACATTAATAACCAAATGCCTGCAGCAGCTGGGAAAGCTGCCCTCACCCCCAAAGATATTAAAATAGGTCAAACCCATAGCTCAGTGCAGCCAACTGAGAGGGGAACAGATGTTTTACTCCCTGTCAGCTGTTAAAAGGGGAAAAGTTAGTCAGGGGACTTTCCATCAGTGACCTTGGCCATGAAAGCTTGCTTTGAATCTTCACTCTGGTCAGACCAAAACACAGAAAAACAGATTGAAATGCTTCCGTTGAAAGGTGCACTGATATCCACCACCTGTTGGCCAGTCTGGAAATTGCAAACTCCTAGGAAAAAATCTGGGTCAATTAATGAGTCCCTGACCCAATTTTGATAATTTAAGCTGGGCAATTTTAAACACTAAAATAAACTGAAACAAATATCAAAGAATAGCTGTGAAAAAAAAACAATAGGCAACAGGGAGAAATTGGCTGTCAAAGTAAATTCATCAGCATATTCAGGTGCCTAGACATGAGTAAAAAATTACAAGCTGTACTAGGAAACTAGAGGAGATGGCCCAAAGAAACAAACCAAATATCCTGAAAAGATACAAGATTTAAGACAATTAATCCATGATAATCACAGAACTCTCCTGAATAAATCCAAAGAATTGAATGAAAATAAGACTAAAGTGATATATGATATTAAGAAGACATTCTATGAGCATAAAGAACAATTTGATTGCTTGTATATAAAATTAACAAAGCCTATGGGAATGAAAGACATGATGTATGAATTTAAAAATACATTAGAAGTACATAAGAGCAGATTTGAATTGCTCAAAAACAGAATAAACCACTTCAAAGACAGAACATCTGAGTTGGAAAAGACAGAACAGAAAGAGAAGAGAATGGAAAAATGCAACAGGGTCTCAGGGAATTGAATGACAACACAAAATGCACAAACATACACCTTATCATTGTCCAAGAAGAATAGAAGGGAAAATTAGCAGAATGAGTATATGAGGAAATAATAACTTAACACTTCCCAGGCATTATAAAAGACATAAATATCAATATCCAAGAAGGACAACATACCTTAAACAGAATAAATCCAAATAGACCTTCCCCAAGACACCTACATTCAGAATGACAAATATAAGTGATAAACAGAGTATTCTGAAAGCAGCAAGAGAAAAGCAAATCATCAAATAAAAGGGAATTTCAATAAGATTAAGTGCCAATGTCTCATCAGAAAAATGGAGGTGAGAAGAAAGTGATATGATGTTTTTGAAGTACTGAAAGGGAAAAACTGCCTGCCTAGAATTCTGTATCTGGCAAAACTGTCCTTCAAAAATGAGGGTGAGTTCAAAGTCTTCAGAAACAAACAAAATCTAATAGAATATGTTATTAAAGGCGAGAATTACATGAGATACTAAAGGGAGTGTTGAGGCCTGAAAGACAAAAACAAGGGCAGGAGTCTTAGAGGATAGTGTAGTAATGAAGGTTATTAAGAAGAGTAAATTAAAGTGTAGAAAGACAGGCCATTATATGACAGATATGACAACAGAAAGCCAAAGGTCAAAATGGATGAAGTAAGTAATGCTTATACAGTAATAACATTTAATGTTAGTGACTTGAATTCCCCAATCACAAGACATGGACAGTTAGAATGGATGAAAAATATGAGTTATCTATACATTGTCTAAAATAGACTCACCTCAGATGTAAGTACACAAACAGCTTAAAAGGGATATGTACAAAAAAGATATTCCATGCAAATAGTAACTGAAAAAGAGCTGGAGTAGCAATACTATTATCAGACCAAATAGATTTCAAATGCAAAACTGTTATGAGTGATGATGAAAGTCATTATATAATAATAAATGGGACAAATCACCAAGAAGAAATAACTGTACTAAATATTTCTGCGCCTAACGTGAGTACTCCAAGATACTTGAGGCATACACTGGCAAAGCTGAAGGGAAAAATAGGTGTCTTTAAATAATAGATGGAGACTTCAATAAATCACTCTTAGTATTGGATAGAACTTCTGGACAGAGGATAAATAAAATGAATATTATGATAAATGAACTAGACCTAACAGATATCGATAGAGCATTGCTTTGCACCCCAAAATAGCAGGATATACATTCTTTTCAAGCAATCATGGATGCTTCTCCAATATAGAAAATTTATTGGTCACAATACAAGACTCATTAAGTTTATAAAGTTTGAAATTTTTCAAAACCCTTTCTCCTGTCATACAGAATGAAGGTGGAGAACAATAATGAATAGAAAAAGGGAAAATTCATAAATATATGGAGATTAAACAACACACTCAAATAATTAGTGGGTCAAAGAAGAAATTGCAGGATAATCCAGCAAATATTTTGAGTTGAATGAAAAAGTGAACACAACATATCAAAACCTATTAGAAATCGCAAAGGCAGTGCTGAGACGGAAATTTATAGCCCTCAATATATTATGTAAACTCAAGGAATTAATTATTAGAATATAGGTCACCAGAAAATAGAATGAGGGTAGAGAATTGAAAACTAATGATTAATCTGTGCAGAGTTGGTCAAAAGGTTGTTTGTAGTCTTTGGAAATGAATTGAAATGGTGAAAGCACATCATGTGTTTATGACTAGCAGAACTATTATATTGGTATGACAGTGGTTGAAAGATCGAGGCTAAGGACATTTATATTACTAGAAGAAAAACTTAAAAATGTAACAAGGGACTGTATAACATAGTGAAACATGAAGTAAAATACAAATATGGGTTATTTTTCAAATGTAAAACTGTTTGTAAAAAATATAAATACAAATATAATAGAAGGAAACAGAATAGCAGCTATGCACAGTGGGGGAAGCAGAGAAAGATTGAGACATGATGAGTTTTGTTTGTTTGGATGTTTGTATTTTTATTATTATTATTGGAATAATTAACATGCTCTAAAATGATTGAAAGGATGAATGCATAACTATGTAATTACAGGGAATACCATTGATTGTACACTTTGTATGGATTTATGCTTTACCTATATGTATCAATAAAGTTGTTTTGTTAAAAAAAGAAGAAAGATCTAAAATTGAAGATATACCTGCACACCTGGAAACTAGGGAAAAAAACAAACAAACAAAACAAAAAACAAATAAACTAATCCTATACCAAGCTGAAGGAAAGAAATATTAAAGATCAGAGCATAAATAAATGAAATTGAGAACAAAAATCAAGAGAGAATAAAAAAAACAAAAATTGGTTATTTGAGATCATCAAAAATAAAAACAAAACAAAACAACTTAGCTAGACTGAGAAAGAAAGAAAGAAAGAGAAAAGATGCAGATAAGTAAAATCAGAAATGAGAGGGGGAACAGAAATAATAGAAAACATAAAGGATAATATAAACAACTGTGTGCCAAAAAACTAAACAATGTAAGCGAGAGGGACAAATTCCTAGAAAGACACAAACCATTTACAATGATACTAGATCAATAGAAGACATGAACCAATCAATCAAAAGTGAAGAAATTGAAACAGTCCTCACAAAACTTCTGAAAGATCAAAAAAACAAGGACCAGATGGCTTCACAAGTAATTTCTTCTAATCATTCAAAGATGATCTAATACCAATCTGCTAAAACTCTTCCAAAAAATTGAACTGGAAAGAATTCTACCAAACCCATTCTATGAAGCCAACATCACCCTAATACCAAAACCAGATAGAGATACTATGAAAAAAGAAAATTACAGACAATAACCTTAATGAATATAGATGTGAAAATGGTCAACATCATACTTGCAAACTGAACTAAATATATTGTATAACACATATAATTCCATTTATATAAAATGGCTTCCACTGACACCATAGGAGTGTGGTCTTAACATTGCTGATGGTGATAAATTTTGACTTTCCACTATTTCTTCTCAGACATTACCTCATAAGGAAGGGAGAGGGATGCTTTTTTACCACTGGGTGGTAGTTGATGTCCAGGCTTTCTAATCTGGTCTCCACTGATATTGCAAGAAGAAGACTCATTACCTAGTGGAGATGAAAATCCTGCTTCCCAATTTAGCTTTCTCCAACACCACCTCTGTAAAGAGTTTGGTGTGACTTGTTAAAGCATGGAAAGGGTGAAAGTCTATGTCCTCCATTTCACCTTTTATGCTCAAGGTGGCTGTGAGCTAGTTTTTTACTGTGATATTTGAATGGAGAAGTACATTTACTGTGTTAAAGTGTTCAGACTTTTAGACTGCCCCTTCCTTATTCTTTGACTTCAGAGGGCAATCTTTTGTTGGTGCTTATTTTATCTACACTCATTGGCATTTCCAGCTTAAATGAGGCAAAAAGAAATCTAAGGAATTCCATATAATATTTTATCTTGGGTCCCACATTCCTAGACAAACTGCCACCTTTTCTCCATCTATCAATGTCTTCATTTTTAAAAAATACGTAATGTCCAAGTTTTTTAGCTTTAATTCAGAGGAGGAATAGGGAAAAGGGCATCTACCCATTCTCCTGGAAGCTGAAGTCAGTTTTTGACATTCTTATGTGACCCTTGTGAGATTTTCTATATACCACTAATCTCTAAACTATATCACTCATTCCATTGTCAAAAGCAACATCATGGACACAGAGTTTGTTCAAACAAGAGAGATGGAATTATTTCCTGCCAAGGTATGCAGCAATGGGATACACAAGTGGAATACTAAGAGTTCATATTCTGTCTCTAGGAGCAACTTCTGGGTAAGTTAAATATTGATTGAGATATACATCAGTACCTAAGTCCTCTATTTGGCTCAGTATTTTTCCAATGCAATTTTGTTTAACATTTAAAATAATTTCAAATTTATAGAAAAGAAGCAAGTTTCATAAAAGTAACTTTTTTGGGAACCAATTGAGAGTAATTTTTATATGTGAGCTTTCAAGACTTTGAAATAATTTAGAGTGTATTACACTCAAAGAGAGGAGGTCCTTCCAAATAATCATAATGCCATCATAAAAATCAGGAACTTGGTACTAATATATTATTATTATGTAATCCAAATATTCCAATTAAGTTTTCTAATTGTTCCAATAATGTCCTTTAGAGTTAAATGATACAATTCAGGAAAATTATTTCAAATATTTGTTATGATTGCTTTAATATCCTTCAAGGGAACAGTTCTAAAAACATTCCATGAGTTTAATGACTTGTATATTCCTTCAAGTATTATTCAAATAGGAAAGAAGATGTAGAAAAGTGAAGAAATTGTGAATAATATGATTATTAGCACTTTCCATGTTTTTATCATAAAAATAAATCAACATGCATAAGAAATTAAACAACATGACCAGCATGATGCAATTCTTCCTCATGAGATGTCTTGATGACTGCTTACTACAGAGCCTATTCACTGTACTAATCTAGAAAGAAATTCCAATGAATCACCTTTTATTATCTATTTATTTTTCTCAGTCTATTTATTTAGCTATCAATAACTATCTATATATTTATATTCTTCTATTGTGCTTTTACATGAAATCATATACTACGTTTTTGTAATATTAAAATGTACTAAAACACTGTAAAAGTTTTCAGACAAACAGTACTATCTGAGGGAATAGTTCCCACAAAACTGCCCTCTCTTCAGACACCAGCTGCAAATTCAGGGTAGCCCAAGGCTGCACTCAATCAGACCTGGTGGGTTCATATTTTGGAGTTCCTATGACCATGCTTAAGTTCAATAATCTACTAGAACAACTCTCAGAACTCAAGAAAGTGTTATACTTAAAATTACAGATTTATTATAGATAAAGGACACAGACACATAGAAAGGAGTATGGAAGGCATCCAAACACAAAGATTCCAGTTGTCCTCTCCCCATGGAAACATAGATGAGGCTACCTCCTTCCAAGAAAAAGATGTAGGGCAGTACACACTGAGTATTGACAGCCAGTGGAGTTCACCCAATCTTTTTAGAGTCCAGAGATTTTAATGGGGCTTGATCACATACTCCTCACATGACTGACTTTTAGTCTCTATCCTTTCCAGAGTATGGGAGGTTGGAACTGATATGGTTGTCCCAAAGCCTCCATCATATATCACACTGTTAGATTATTTACTGGTTAAAGTCTCCAGGAAAACAATTTTACTATTATCAAATAGGACATTCCTAGGACATAGAGATTACTTCCCTGTAGCCAAAGGCAAAGGTCAAATCTCTTTTCAAGCAAGGACACAGTTTTTTAAATGAAAACTTTATTATACAAAATGCATAATGCTTAAAAGTAACTTGTTAAAAATATGTAGATGTTATTTGAAAGAAAAATTATTGTCCACTTTTCCCTGAAACTCAAAGGTAATTTTGAATAAACAGAGAAAGGGGAGTGTCATTGCCCTGTGATGGGAAAGTCAAAGAATTCAAAGAATGCTGCCCAGTCAGACTGCTAACAATATTTCAAGTAATGAAGCCTTCTAACCAATGCCTAGATTTGTACTTTTGGCCTCTGAAACCATGAGACAATAAATTCCTTTTTGTGCCATTTTCAAGCTGGATGGACCCCTGAAGATCATGTTCTCAGAGCAATTCCTGTGCATGTAAAACTATTTTAGGTAGGACTTTTTAATTAATTTTCTTCAGTTAAAGGCCTTTGATCAGATTGTGGGACACAGGGTAGGTATTAATGCTCTTACTTGAGTCCTCTATAAATGGGTGACACAAAGAAAATCTCCTAGAAGCTTGTAAAGAATACCCTGGGGGTTAGAAGTACAAATCAATAGAACACAGAAGATGAAAAGAGGCCACTGAAGCCAGAAGCTGAAAGCAATGAGCCCTGGAGGAGAGGAGAGAGATGAGCTGATACCAACATGTGCCTGATCACCCAGAGATGCTACCTGGGAGAGAGAAAAGAGATCCAGATGATGACTTGATTTGGACACTTTCATTTCCTCAGCACTGTAAGCTTTTGAGTTAATATATTCCCTTTTTCAAATCCAGCCCATCTCTGTTATACTGCCTTGGCAACCTCTAGCAAGCAAAAAACACCTTTATTTCAGCCAATCCATTGTGTGGTATTTGCCATAGCAACTGAGAAACTGAGAAAAAATTTATTTATTTAAAAATATATGCAAAATACATTTTAATGGGAAAAGCAGGAAAAAATATATAAAATTATATATATCAGAAAATGAATTCCACGAGTATAAATTATGCCTTTTGAGACCGGTTTCATTCCTTGGCTGCATTTCATTCATTGCTCCATGTGTCTCAATTTCTTAGCCTTCATTGTATGTTTTGGGTATTACTTCTTGGAAGCCCATCAGCCAAAATCTAAAAATAAAAAAAGAGTGCATGTAGTAGTCAGGGAAATGAGTGCTGATGCAAAGTCCCAGAACTCCTTATAAAGGGTATTTATTTGGGGTAGAAGCTTTGGGCTTACCAAGTCCAAAAGAGTCCATCTCAAGATACCATAAGAGGTATTTTCTCACCCAGTCTGTTACCATGAGGTGATGCAAGATGCCAGGTGATATCTGCAAGGGTTCAGCCTTCCTCCTTCCTTTTAGGCTCCATGGTCCCAGCTTCTTCCAATCTCAACTGTAGGCTGGCATAAGGCTCATCACTCTCTCTGGGGCTCATTTCTTTCTGGGCTAAGCTGCTCTATTCTCTCCACAAGGTCAGCTGTAGACTATCAGTTTCACCTCTCTTCCTGGGTCCATATCAATGGGGCACTCTCTCTTCCTGCACATCTGCTTCCATGCTCTCCTTCTCTGTGTATTTATTTCCCTGTCTAATTGAGCATCTGTTTTTATAGCCCACAAAGCAGGGAGCAGGGACTCAAACTGAGTCACCCTGATGGTGTGGTCAACTAAAAGCCCTAATCTTGATTTAATAAAGCAAACATGAAACCTCTGAATCAAATACAATATAGTGCACCCAGAGGAACAGACCAGTTTACAAATACAATCCAATATCTATTTCTGGAATTCATAAACAATACCAAACTGCCACAGTGCACATATAAATATCAGGGTTAAATAATGTAGTCATTTGAAGTGGTTGGTACGCATGAAAAAAAAGTTCTTAAATCTAATCTATTCCTGTGGGTGTGAAACATTTTAATTAGGACATTTTGATGAGGTTACTATAGTTAAATATATGACTTAATCCTATTACCAGAGACAATGAAATTAAGTCACAGAGGGAGAAAACCTTCGGAAGCCATTGAAGATGAATATCAATGGAACCTAGAAGAGAAGAGAGAAACAAGGAGACACCACAATGTGCTTTGCTATGTGGCAAGCTAAGAACCAAGGATCACCTGCAGCCACATCTAGAACACCACACTCTGTGGGAAATAAGCATTACCTTGATGATGGCTTGGGAAATAAGCATCACCTTGATGATGGCTTGATTTAGTCTTTTCCCAGCCTCAAATCATGGGTAAATAAATCCCCATAATTTAGCTTGACCCTTTTCAAGGTATTACATTGAGCATACCAGGAAATTTTAGAAATTTTGATAGCAGGAGAGTGAGGTGATACTATAGAAATACCAATAATGTAGAAACAGCTTTGGAATTGGGTAATGGATAGAAGTTGAAAGAATTGTGAGTTGCTTGATAGAAAAAGCCTGTCCTTCCATTTTTGTATTGGAATTAGATAACTTCTTAAGTTTCATTGGTTCACAATCAGAGGAGAATTGTGTTCCAGGAAAGAACACACACATAAGTGATTGTAATGAGACTTTGTATTTAGCATTGTTACAAAAATGACATAAGGCTTTGGTGATGTTATTATGTAATGAGTACATTTTGCATTTAGAAAGAACACTTCTTTTTGGGGAACACAGGGTGGAATGCAATGGATTGAAGCTGTATCTAACCCAAGAAGAACATGTTCTTAAAGTTAATCCATGTCTGTGGGTGTAAAGTCATTGTAAGTAATACTTTTTGATGAGAATAATTCAGTTAAGCTGTAGCCCATTCCAATCAGTGTTCCTCTTAATCCTATTACCAGAATCTTTTATAATCAGAGTGAAATTGAGACACAGAGAGAAAAAGCAACAAGAAGCAAAAGCTGAACATTAATGGAATACAAAAAAGAAGGGAGAGACAGGGAGACACCACCATATGCCTTGCCATGTAATTAGCTGAGGAGCAAGGATCACCAGCAGCCAGCCCCAGAATGTCATAGTCTTCAGGAAGAAAGCATTGCTTTGATGATGTCATAATTTGGACTTTTTTCCAGTCTCAATCTGTGAGCATATAAATTCCCATTGCTTAGCCTGAACCATTTCATGGTATTTGCATGAGCAGCCCAGGAAACTAAAATATGTAGTTTTATATAGAAGACAAAAACTTATAAGAAAAGATAACTGGCTTCTTCATCAAATAAATTTGTCAAAATCCTTTGTAATATTGGGGAACTAACTTGATTTATCTTTCTTTCTTTAAAATATGCAAAATACTTTAACCTGCTACTTAAACCCTACTGCTCTTATCAGAACACAGTCCTAAACTGTGCTCTGAGGCCTCAGGGCATAACTATGAACACACTGCCACAAATAGAAAATATGTGTAATCTTTTAAGATGCCAGAAATTATACTTATTTCTTCAAATATGAATTATCTGGTAAATGGAAAAATATGATTATGCTGGCATAAGAGTGAATAATGATTGAAATGTTTTCCTTGTGTAGCAACAAGAAAATTCTGTAGTATATATAACAAAGTCATATTTGTTCTCAAAGAGGAGCTAGCAGTCCTAAGAAAAGAATGCAAATTATTTGCATAGACATGGATAGGAGATTAGAGGAGTCCTGACAACAAGATGAAATTTTCTTCTGGTTGTATTTCCTTAGAGAAAGAGTGAACTAGGTAATCATATTTGAGTGAGGATAAGCCTGGAAGTGTTTGAAGCTTTACAGAGAGAAGATGAACTAGTCATTTACATAAATTAGGGATTGAATAAATTAGGGATATTAAATAAAATTGAATGGCATTACTAATAAGCAAACATGATTTTGGATGAAGCTGGTCATCTTGGTTATATTATTCCTTCCAGCCTCATTCAGTTATGTGGTTGCAAATTTAAAGCAGGCTGTGTTGTTGTCAGGGTGCAGCACAAAAGAAGAGTCAGACAAGGTGATGCATATGAAGAAGAGGGCTGCAGCTCACTCAGGCAAAAAACAGCCCAGAGCTCACTGTGACCCTTTCTTTTCTTTAGCTTAAAACAATGCATAAATTCTTCCCCGCTAACCTTGCTCTCCCACTATGTTTCTCTTACTACAGCAAGCACACTGCCTTCTCTGGCAGTCTACCAAGGGGCAGAAGATAAACATTTTGTCTAGCCCTACATGCCTCAGTCTATCTAATATCTCAGCTTGGTGCATGAGAGCGCTACCTGTTCCTGTATTACTAGATAGTTTTTCTTAGGAATTTATACAGTAACTTCTTAGTGGTAGGTTCATCCCGCTCTGCTTTCTTCTATTGATGTCTGCAGTATGCAGAGACCTTGAAGACATTTACTAACGTGTCTCTGCCAGCAAGCATGCTTGTTGAATGCTTAACCCTTTATGCTCTGACTCTCAGCATCTTCTCTAACATTTCCCCCTTTTTTATTTTTTGTCCAGGGTGACTGTGCCTGTCTTAGGTTGCCCTCCTCTGAAGGTCTTACCTGTCTCTGGCTACCAGCCAAGCTGCCATGTACAGGGGTTTGACAGTCAAGGGTTTTAAGCAGAATCCAGTTGTTGGCATGGCTGGTCTTATGAGCCCTGTTAATGCGGAACAGCAGTGCTATGCGAATGCCTCCTTTTACAGTTAAGAGTAGCAAAGCACCAATGATCACCACACTGAAGTCACTAGAGAAGAAATAATGTAAAATGGACATTAATTTGATCCAAGTATAAACTTTTGGGCTGAGAAATTGATTAAATTGTTCAGACAAACCTGTGAGGTTTTTAAATAGATTTTTCATTTTCCTTTTTTAAAACTTATTTCAATGCTACTCAAGGGATCATTTATAAACCTAATTTTCTCAAAATATTTAAAGCATTGCTAACCTCTAGTCCTTACTTTAGGCCCTGTCTTTTGCCTGAGACTTTATTTTGTGCAATACCCATCCTGTAGACTCAACATATTTTGCTTGCACTGACTCAACGTCTTTTGTCCGGGATGCTTCATACTCTATTTAGTCTCGAAGACTCATCTCCAGGCTCAACAGGATTTGGTGCAATACTCAATCTCGCAGACTCAA
>JAQZBX010056435.1:0-18189 GCA_029593785.1 Cabassous unicinctus
TTTTTCGAGAAGGTCAATAAAATTAACAAACCCTTAGCCAGACTAACAAAGAAAGGGAGAGAGCAGATGCTAATACAAAAAATAAGAAATGAGGAAGTGGATATAACCACTGACCCCACAGAAATAAAGAGCATCATAAGAGAATACTTTGAAAAATTATTTGCCAAGAAGAATGATCATTTAGAGGAAATGGACAAATTCCTAGACACTCACAAGCAGCCTATATTGAAGAATGAAGAAATTGATGAACTCAACAGTCCAATTACACGTAAAGAGATAGACTCAGTCATCAAAATCTTCCCAACTAAGAAGAGCCCAGGACCAGACGGCTTCACAGCTGAATTCTAACAAACCTTCAGGAAAGAGTTAACACCAATCTTGCTTAAGCTCTTCCAAAAACTAGAAATAGAAGGAATATTGCCTAACTCATTCTATGATGTCAATATTACCCTAAAACCAAAGCCAAACAAAGATGCCACAAGAAAAGAAAATTACACACCAATTTCTCTAAAGAACCTAGATGCTAAAATCTTCAATTAAATACTTGCTAATCACATTCCACAATATATCAACAAATTATACAACATGACCAAGTGGATTTCATTCCAGGTTTGGAAGGATGTTTCAACATAAGAAAATCAATCAATGTAATACACCACATAAACAGATTGAAAGAAAAAAACAAATGATCATTTCTTTAGATGCAGAAAGAGTATTTGACAAAATGCAGCACTCTTTCTTAATACTGCAAAAGATATGAATAGAAGGAAACTTTCTGAACATGATAAAAGATATATAAGAAAAACCCACAGATAACATCAACTTCAATGGTGAAATCCTAACAGCTTTCCCTCTAAGATCAGGATCAAGACAAGGATGCCAAATATCACCACTCCTATTTAACATTGTCTTAGAAGTACTTGTTCAAGCACTAAGGCAAGGAGAAGGTATTAAAAAACATCCAAATTGCAAAGGAAGCAGTAAGAATTTCACTATTTGCAGACAACATGATCCTATACATAAAAAGCCCTGAGAAATCTACAATAAAGCTTCTAGAACTTATAAAGGAGTTCAGTAAAGTTGCAGGCTATAAGATCAATGCTCAAAAATCAGTAACATTTCTGTCCACCAATATCTAGCCATCTGAGGAGGAAATAAAAAAAATACCATGTACAATAGCAACTAAACATATCTAATACCTAGGCATAAATTTAACTAGAGATGTAAAGGACTTATATACAGAAAATTACACAAAAACTTTTAAACAAAATCAGAGAAGACTTAAATAATTGAAAGAATATTCCAAGTTTTTGGATTGGGAGACTAAACATCATCAAGGTGTCTATCCTACCCAAATTAATCTGCAAATTTAATGCAATCCAAATAAAAATCAACACTATATTTTTCAATGAATTGATAAAACTAATTACAAAATTTATTTGGAAGGGTAAGAGGCCCCAAATCACTAAAGATGTATTGAAAATTAAAAATGAAATTGGAGGCATCACACCACCTGACTTTAAAAACATACTACAAAGCTATAGTGGTCAAAACTGCATAGTATTGAGAGAAGGATAGACATACTGACAAATGGAACCAAATTGAGAGTTCTTATATAGATCGTCACATAAACAGACATCTGATATTTGACAAGGCCACCAAGCCCACTCAGTTGGGAAAGAATGGCCTCTTCAACAAGTGGTGCTTGGAGAACAGGATATTCATATCCAAAAGAATGAGAGAGGAACACCATCTCATGCCTTACACAAAAATCAACTCAAGATGGAACAAAGTTCTAGGTATAAGAGCCAAGTCTATAAAGACCTTGGAAGATAATGTAGGGAAGCATCTACAGGACCTGGTAATAGGAAATGGTTTCATGAACTTCACACTCAAAGCAGGAGCAGCAAAAGAAAAAATAGATAAATGGGATCTCCTCAAAATTAAAAATTTCTGCACCTCAAAGGACATTATCATGAAAGTAAAAAGGCAGCCTACCCAATGAGAGAAAATATTTGGCAACCATATATCTGATAGGAGCCTAATATCCTGCATTTATAAAGAAATCCTACATCTCAAATATAAAAAGGCAATCAATTTAAAAAATGTTCTAGTCACCTGAAATGACACTTCTCTAAGGAAGAAATACAAATGGCTTAAAAGCACATGAAAAGATGCTTGACATCGTTAGCTATTAGGGTTATGCAAATCAAAACTACAATGAGAAACCATCTTACACCCATTAGAATGGCGGGTATTAAAAAAATGGCAGACTGTAATTGTTGGAGAGCATGTGGAGGAATGGGAGCCCTCATCCACTGCTGGTGGGATTGTAGAATATTCCAGCCATTATGGAGGACAGTTTGGCGGTTCCACAATTAAGTAACTATAGAACTGCCATATGACCCAGGGATTCCACTGCTGGGTATACACCCTGAAGAATTGAAAATGAAGACATTAACAGATATATGCACACCAATGTTCATAGTGGCATTGTTCACTATTGCCAAAAGTTAGAATCAACCAGGTTCCCATTAAGTGATTAATGGATAAACTAAATGTAGTACATACATACAATGGAATTTTACTCAGCTGTGAAAAGGAATGAAGTGCTAACACACGGGATTACATGGATGAATCTTGAAGACCTTATGTTGAGTGAAGCTAGCGAGGTTTTGAAGGATGAATAGTATATGACCTCACTGATATGAATTAAGGAAATTGAGCAGTCTCAGTGAGCTATTGTTTGTAAGATAGGTTTACAAGAAATACAAAGAGAAGATTGTGAGCCAACACCCATATGGATCTAATCTATGGTAAAGTGATAGAGTGTAGTTAATTGAAGGGGTAAGAGAGGAGGGTAGTGATATTATATGGTTGTATCAGAGGGTGGATATCCACATTATGAGTGGGAAGGAGTTGGACTCCTATCTTTGGGAGGACTGATTTGTTCAGAAATAGACAGGCAGGAGTCTCTCACGAGCAAGGGTGGTTCCTAATAAGGAAGGACAAACCAGAGTGTCAAAACCTCTTGTTGCATGTAATTATGAATCTTGTCATTCAGTTAGTCAAGCCAGGGGGTCATCAAGGGTCCCAGGGTGATGGGGTGGAAGGAATAGAATAGATGAAACAGAGAGTATTTAGTGGTTAGTGGAAATGTTCTTCATTACCATATAGTGATGGACACCGGACATGGTAAATATCATCAAAATTTATAAAAGTGTACAGTCTAAAATATAAACCATAGTGTAAACCATTGACAATGTTTAGTAGCTATGTTTCACTATATGTATATGAGTTATTAAAATGCTACCATCCACATACAAAAAGACATTAATATGGGGGTGAGGAAAGGGGGAAGATGTTGGGTATATGAGAGTCTCCTGTATGCTGTGAGTGACTTTGCTGTGACCTAAAACTTTGAAAACAAAATGAATAATAGTGAGACACTAGGGAATGAGAGGCGGATGGTGCCATGGTACCGACTTGACACCAGATATTGCAGTGATGAAACGTAAAAGGTAAAAAAAAAAAAAATTGTATTTTTCATTTTTTAAATATCCCAATATTTTAATTTTATTTATAGTTTTTAAAAAAATTTATGTATTTTATCTCTTATATTTAAACTTATCATTATTTTTTCATTTTCCTTTTAAATATATTCAGCTATTGTAATGGCTTCATCTTTGAAGAAGCTTTGGATCACAGAAGGGTTACAAATGGGGCAGGGGAGGATTGTTGGTGTGGGTTGTCAGGGATGGGGGATGCATGGGAGGCAGTTCACCTGAGCATAAATATAAGTGATCTAAAAATGTTCAAGTGTTCACAGGTCATTTTCAAAGTGGGTGGAGAATCACTCAATAAATGAAAGAATACTGAATTCCCATCCTGGAGAGCTCTGCCACATTCTCTAAGGGAGCAGCAACAGTCCACCAAGTGCAGCAGTAGTGACTGGTGAGGGAGGATGATACGCTGATGGGCCCTTGATATTAATGATTAGCCTTATGAGTCTTTGCTCTTGAAACGGAAACTTAGCCTTTTGTTACAGGATGCCTAAGGGTTGCCTCCTGAGAGCCTCCTTGTTGCTCAAATACGTCCTCTCACTGCCAAATTCAGCATAAGAATGCATTACCTTCCCCCCAGCATGGGACATGACTCCCAGGGAGATGAGCCTCCCTGGCACTGATAGACTGCTACCAAGCACCAACTGGCAATTAGACTGGAAAAATGATCTTGAATAAAAGGGCAAAGAGGTAAAGACAAATTAGTTTATATGGCTAAGAAACTTCAAAATGAATTGGGAGGTCATCCCAGAGGTAACGCTAATTCACATCTCAGTACGATCTCATAGAATTCCAAATTTGATATCTCCCCAAGTAGTGGGGCTCCTGAGGACCTTGACTCAGGTCATATGCCAGGGGGGATAGCTCCAGAGTTTGTTCCCTTGCCAGTGGGCCCTACTTTGGAATTTGTGCTCCTAAGAGTGGCAGGGTTGGAATCAACTGTTTCTTCTCTGCACAACGCTCACCTGTCCCTTCTATTCAAACATATACTTGGTGCTGGATTGTAGATGTACATCCAGAGATGTGAGTCTTTGGGCTGTCCATGTGCCAGTTGGTCCCAGAACCTTGGTAGAGAAACAACTCCTACACTACAACTCATTGGACTCACCCAGGATACCTGGCAGGCAGATGATGATGGACAATGGCCATCCCTGGAAATGAAGAGTCTTTAGCTGCTGGCAGGAAAATCCCATCCATCTTCCTCATGGGTTATAAGCCCCCTCTCAATTGGAGGTGGAGTGGTCCTCACCATCCCAGACACCTTCAGGATGGGAAGAAGAGCTATGGACTAGAGTGGACTTACTGGTATTCTGCTATAGACATATTTTGATTCAAGCAATGGAAGAAATTACAACATTGTTGTGGAGCCAGTGGCCACTGGAGGTTCTGGAGGCAGGGAGAGGGAAAAGTAGTTGTAATACAGGGGCTTTTTCAGGACTTGGGAATTGTCCTGAGTGACATTTCAATGACACCTATAGCTCATTTTATATCATCACAAAGCATGTAGAACTGTGTGGGAAAGAGTGTGCTCTACCATGTGAACTATGGTCCATGCTTAATGGCAAAGCCCCAGAATGTGTTTATCAATTGCAATTAATGTGCCACACTAATGAAGGATGTTTCTGTGGGAGGTTGTGGGAGGTGTGGGAGGTGGAGCATATGGGAAACCCTATATTTTTTGTGTGTAACACTTAGGTAATCTAAGTATATTTTAAAAGAAATTTAAAAATAATAAAAAATTAAAAATTAAAAAATCAGCTAATCAAAGTTCAAAATAATCTCAAAAATATGGATAGAAATATACTAACAGTGGATATTGTGGTAATAGACATATTGGGTAAAAAAACAAATCTCAATAAATTTTAAAAGATCGAAATTACCCAAAACATCTCTGATCATGATGGAATGAAGTTGAAAATCAATATCAAGCTGAAACTGCAAAAGCAGCTAAGATATGGAAGTTGAATAACACACATTTAAATAATCAATAGATCAAAGAAGACATTCTAAAGGGAAAATCAGTAAATATGTTAAGATGAAATAAAACAAGAAACAACATATCAAAACTTCTGAGAGGTAATGAAGGTATTTCTAGGAAGGAAATATATGGCCATAAATGCTTCTTAAAATACAAGACAGAACAAAATTGAAAGACCTAACTGCATACCTGGGAAAATGAGAAAAAGAAGAGCAAATTCAATGCAAAGCAAGCAGAAGGAAAGAAATAACAAAGCTTAGAGCATAAATCAATGAAACAGAACAAAAATATGCATAGCAAACAAAAGTTTGTTCTTGGAAACAATTGATAAAATTGACATCCCCTTTGCTAGATAGGCAAAGAAAAAAATAGAGAAGACACAATAAATACAGTCATAAATGAGGAGGGCATTATTACTCAACCCACAGAAATAAAAATGATCTCAAAGATTACAATAACAACTGTATGTTCAAAAATTAGACAATCTAGATGAAATATGCAAACTTCTATAAACATATGAACCACCTACACCAACTCTAGAAGAAATAGAAGATCTCAACAAATATATTGTAAGTAAAGAAATTGATTCAGTCATCGAAAACCTCCCAAAAAGGAAGTCCATGACCAGATGTTTTCATGGGTACACATTCCAAAAAGAATTAATACCAATCCTGCTCAAACTCTTCCAAAAATTTGAAGAGGAGGGAAACACTAACTGATTCTGTGAGGCCAACATGTCCCTAAAATCAAAGCCAAATAAATATGATATATAAAAGGAAATTAGATAAATATATGTTAAAATGAGTATATAAATATTTATATTATAGCAAAAAATTAATTATATGACAGTTTGAAGTATTAATGATGTTGAGTAAAGATAAATCTTATCCTTTGCTAATATGAGTTTTAATCACTAAAATCACTTGAGAAAATAATGTGGCAATGTATAAATGTACTTAGGCTATGTTACATTTGAATGCACGCTCAATTCTTGTGTATATTTAGTTTTAAGTGATGATTAACATGTTAGCTACAGATCTTCATTCTGGAACTAAAGCTGATTTTACGATCTCTATCTCAGTGTCAAATAGAAAACAGGGTTGTTGTTTTTAACATAACCAAGCTCTTGCATCCAAATTCTTCCCTTCCCTTGTATTTTATTTGGCCAAGGCTTGTTACATGGTTAATCTTTATATCTGTATTTCTGTAGGTACTGGAACACAATCCTCTTACAGGGATTAGCACTAAAATGTTAAGAATAACACATAAAGCATAATTATTAAAATTAAAGTTTTGCTTTGCCAACACACAGTGGGCATGCTTTTAAGCAAGAGACCCATTTTTGTTGTTTTAGCCTCTGAGAACCAAATTCAAGATTTGGTGGTTTGGAGTTATATGTGTCCCAGAAAAACATATTCTTAAACTTAATCCATTCCAGTGCATGCAGACCCATTGTAAGTAGGATATTTTTTTAATGTAATAAAGAAAATTTATTGACTCATGTAACATAAATCTGAGAAAAAGCCTTCAGGTGCAATTTTTTATTTTTTTATTTTATTCTACTTCTATTCTATTCTATTTTGAAATAATCTTTATATTACTTGAATTTTACATAAAAAAATAGGGGGATTCTTATATACCCCACCACCTCCCCTTCTTTCATTTGTCCCCATTAACAACATCTTTCATTTGTATGATAAATTTGTTACAGTTGATGAATACATATTGAAGGTTTGCAACTAACCATGATCTTTAGTTTTAATTATAGTTTGCACTTTGTACCAGACAATGTTATAGGTTATGGCAAAAAGTGTAATAGCCTGTATCCATCAATGCAATGCCATGCAGGACAATTCCATTGTCCCACAAATGCTACGTATTACACTTATTCTTCCCTCTTCCTTCCCTCTGAACCTCTCGTGGTCAGTGCCTTTATATCAATGTTACACGTTCTTCCATTGCTAGAATAATAATAATAAGTCTATTTTAGTCCATATTTACATTCCCCGTTTAAGTTTGTTCATTACTTCATCTTGAGGATTTTGGGATGGTGATGTCTTCTCTGATTCTGACTGACAGGGGGTTTAGATCCATGGAGCAGATGGATGGAACTCTCTTGCTTGCAGCTGTAGATACTCTGTGTTTGGGATGAGTGAAGCCCATCATCATAGTTCTCCTAGGTGAGTCCAATGAGCTGGAGTGTAGGCGTTGCAACTCTGCTGAGATTTATTGTTCAACAGGCATATGAACAGACCACAGACTTAAGGCTCTGGGGCATATATTTAATAAGCATGGTGCTAATTATAGGATCAAATAAAAGGGGCAGAAGAGCCAAGTGTAGGAAAATCATAAATGAGCCTAACTCTGTTACACTGGAGAGCACATATTCCATATTAAGGCCTACTGCCAAGATGCCAAATTCCTGAGATTGTCTGACCTGCTTATAGTGTCTAGATATCTCTAGAACCTTCAGGAGAAGCCCTGCTTGAGTCACTGTTTACTGTGGTAGTCAATGAGATCATGCTGAGACGTACATAAACATAACTTCTAGAATGAATTCCCAATTCACTTTGAAATCTCTTAGCCAGAAAAACTCATTTGTCTTTAATATTTCCTCTTATAGGTCAAGGTAGTTTTCCAAATGCTTCACTAATTCACACTTGTTAATAATCTCTCATTGCCAGGGAGGCTTATCCCTGGGAGTTATGTACCATGCTGGGGTGGGGGGAAGATAGTCCATTGATATGCTGAGTTTGGCTGAGAGGCCACATTTGAGTAACAATAAGGCTTTCCGTAGGTAACTCTTAGGCAATATATGATACTAGGCTAAGTTTCAATTTCACAAGTATAAGGTTCATAAGTACAATCATCAAGATCAAGGCCCTAGGATAACAGTCTGTCCTCCTTTGCTACGCACTGTCCATGTACTCAGGGGATTCTTGCTGCTCTATTAGAGAATGTAGTAGGACTGCCCAGGATGGGAATTCAATATTGTTTTGGTTATTGTTTGGGTCTCCACCCACTGAGACAACATCCCATCACCACTTGAACGTATTTATATTCCACAGTGGCATGCCACAGGGCACGCCTCCCCTTCACCAATACCACACACCAGTGATCCCCTCCTGCCATATTTGTGACCCTTCTGTGATACAAAATGACCCCAACAATGATGCGAAAAAAAATAAATAAGAATATTAAGAAAGAATAATAATTTTAAAATAGCAAATAAAATACAAAGATGAAATATAAAAAACATTTTTTATTGTGTCTTTCATTATCAAAAGGCCTGTTATCTTTTATGTACAGGGACAATTTCTTTCATATGTTCCCCCAATGTCTTGATTTATTTTTTATCTTTTTGCTTTATTTTTAAATAAGCTTTAGGTTACAGAAAAGTCACATAGAAAATATAGGGGATTCCCATATATCCAACCATTCCCCCTCTCCCACTCTCCCATATTAATAACATCTTACATGAGTCTGGTATATTTGTTACAATTGATTTACAATTATTTAATCATTGCTACTAACCATGGTCAATGGTTTACAGTATGGTTTAAATTTTGCAAGATACACATTTATAGGTCTTGACAAAATTTAAAATGACCTGTATGAGTCATTGTAAGATCATGCAGAATGATCTTTTCACCCCCCACAGTAAATGAATCTTTACCTTTATTCAGGTTACCACTTTTCACAAGACATTTTTGCAATAGAAAATCTATCAAATAAACTGTCTCTTTATCTTTGAAATGTTTTCCAAATTTGAATTTTTTTATAATTAATTTTATTGATACATATTAATAAAGCATACATTTTATCCAAAGTGTACAATCAATGGTATTTGTTATAATCACATAGTTGTGGGTTCATCACTTCAATCATTATTAAAGCATTTCATTATTTCAACAATAATAATGAGTAATTTCTTTCAATCTATTTTTTTAATTTATTTTACTAATTTACAATAAAGGAATTTTTAACAGCTAAAAAAAAGTCATTGATTATATACATTGGATAGATCATATGCTGTGTGAATATATCTCAGAAGGATCTTTTAATGAGGTTACTTTGGTTAATGTGTTGCCCACCTCAATCAGGATGGCTCTTAATCCTCTTACTGGAGTTTTTATAGGCAGAATGAAATTCAGACAGATAGAAAGTCACAAAGAAGCTCAAAATCAGTGGAATCAGGGAGAAAAGGAAAAGATGAAGAGAGGCCTCCATGTGCAGTACCATGTGACAGAGGAGCCCAGTACCAAGGATCACCAACAATCAACCCCAGAATTCCAGTCATCAGAAAGAAAGCATTGCCTTAGTGATACTTTCATTGAGACATTCTATTATTCTCAAAACGGTGGCTATCCATTATTAAAGCCATCCTTTTACAAGCTATTTTTTAAAGCAATCTAGGAAGCTAAAACAATGGGTTAATGGATCACTTAAAGGCAGAAAGGTGGTTACCTCTAAAGAAGAGGGAAATATTGTTACTACTAAAAGAGATCTTGAAAGACATTTTTTCATAAATATAACTTTAATACAAATATGTTGAAAATACTGAAGAAATAAATGTTCATTTTAATCCTGGGATAAAAAGAAATTGGTGACAAAATATTACATAAATCAAGACTAAGAACAACTTTTCACAAATGGTAAAATTAAGTTTTCTGATTGATATAGTGTACCACATGCTGACACATTAATTAAAAACACACACTTAGAAAAATCAATGTACAATTTCAGAAATCCATAAAATATAATATCATATCATAACAAAAAAATAAGAGATAAGAAACAAAACAGCATTTGACCTTTATCAGGAGCCCAGAGAATCAAAATTAAATAAACATAAATATTGAAAAATTTAGGGGCAAGAAAATTGGATAGAAATTCTATATGTGAATATCAATTTAAATAAAAATAAGAGATGCTGAAATATGAAGATTTATTCACACATGAAAAGATTCTGAGCAGTATTCTCTTTGTATAGCTCTGAATTGTATACAAATTCAGTCAGTGATACCTTTACAAACGTAACACCTGACTTTGAAAGAGACCTAGGTGGCAAAAATATGTTTTTTAAAAGAAATATGATGTATTAATCAATTTTAAAAATTTTGAAAATATATGTACATATTTTAGACATTGAATGAATATGGACAAAGTTCAGGAGTAGTATTATTTTACTAGGATTATTAGTATTGCATGATAGAAGGCCTTTATTCCTCATTAACTGCTTGTATCTATGTTGAATACTCCATACTAAAGCATAATGAGACTGATTTGTCAACTGAATATAAGTGAGCATAAGTTCCTAAATACTCAGCATTTTCTGGATAGGATTCTGAAGTTAAAAATACAAACTTTAATTTATTTCTGAGAAAAAAGGACTGATATAGTCTTACTACCAGAATGCTGACTCAGCCTTACAGAATTAGAAAAATACAACTCATTCCATCTTGAGAAGATAACTTTCACATCTTACTGGTGGTAAGAGTGAATCACAGTATAAGCAATATCTGGTATCCTGAAGGAAAATACAATATCATTTATTGCTACATCTCACTCCATTTTATAACTATTGAGTACTTGTTTTTCATCATGTACAAAGCTTGAATGAAACAAGTATGGAATACATGTTTTCAAATAGAGCTCATGGAAAGACCAAAATTTTGCAATATACACTCTGTGTTAAAGGGTAATATTTTATAGTTTCAATAAGGGAGATAACTCTCCAAGTGTTCCAGGAATAGTGCATATCTCAGTGCTAAATTCCTGGTGAGTCCCCACTTCCACAGTTGTTTCTTCTACTAATCACTTTATTATTATCATTAAACACATGTATATGTGTGAATATACAAGAAGGGAAATTTAAAAATAATGCTTCTATAACTCAAAACACAACATATTTTCTTCCGGGTAGCAGTATCAAGTAGCATGAAATTATCTAAAAATAATAAGTAACTGTTAAGATACTGATATATAAGGCATGTTCTTCTCTTTATGATGCCATAATTGTTTTTAGCTCAATACCATAACAATAATTTTCCAAAACAATGTAGAAAGCTATTTCAAGAACCACACAAGGATTATACAAATACGGAATTGTGAATGAAAACTAAAACAGAGAGATATATAGCTGATTGATACATGTGACAAACCAATAATTAACAGACAGCAATACTCTAGATATTTTACAGGTACAGATTCAAATATAAAAATATATATCAAGTATAAATTAATCATTTTTGTTTTTAAGTATTTTTCCTATAAGGGAATCCCTTCTTTGGAACTCAGCATATCTGTTGAATATTCTGCTTTGAGCATTCTTAATCTCTCTATTCTGCACAATATAGATTGAGGGGTTTATAAGTGGGGACAACATGGTGTAAAACATGGCTGTGAGAAGAACTTTAAGAGATGCTTCATCTGTAGTGGGGTATAAGACAGCAAACAATGCAGAAATTGTCAATATAAGCAGAATTTCTAATTGTGGGATGTAGGTGGATAATGCTTTATTACAGTCTTCAACAGAGTGTATGCTAATCACCACTGAATATATATTAATATAAATCACTAAAAACAGCAGAACTTGCAAGACTTGGAGATCCTGGGAGCTTGAGCTTTCCATGGTATGGAATTCTCTGATAATAGTAAGGTTACTCATGTCTATTTATACGGTGAATGTCTGTGGAAGTCAAAGCATAAATTAAGTTGATACTAAAAAGCAAAATGGAAACAATCCACAATATCAATAAATAATATGCTAACAATCACAATATAAGGATTCTAACCTGGACATCATGATACAGGAAATCAACTGGCAGTCTTGAAATGAATGAATATACATATTTCTTTTTGTTTGTTTTTCTACCAAATTCTGCTAAGATGTATTAATACTAGAATTCACAGAATAAAAAAATCTATACAAATGAAATGATTTGCTATGAGATCAAGATTCAATAAACTTTCCATCATTCAACCATATTTACACTGTTCCTGAAAAAAGATTGTTTAAAACCCTGAACATATCCAGTGATTATTTTCTTTATCTTCAATATCAACTCATCAACAACACATGATCTATAAGAAATTTTCCATATTGTCCAGTGGTTTTGAACACTGCACAGCTGTGACTGATTTTCTTCACATACCAGGGAACTAGGATGACTTCTGATATCTCCCATCTATGGTGAAATGATCTAAAAACTGTTTCTGTAACAAAGCTAATAAATCTTCCAAGAATGGTTTTATTCCAAATAAGATCACAAGATTATTCCTCATCATTCTATAATTTTAGTTCTTTTAAATGACAAGCATGTAAGTCCTTTCTTTTCTCATTTGTAACATTATTTATTAAATTTATTCATGTCAGTGTGTATCCAGAGATGCCTTGCAATCTCTCTATTTTATCTTCTCACCTGCACACAGGATCTAAGGAAAGCATCCCACCTAAAATTCCTCCTCCACAAAGCATCCTTTCACCTTCAGGCATGATTTCCAATATTAAATGAAAGGCTAATATTCTGCCCAGATCTCTCCCTTTCATTGTTTTACAGGTTCTTGAAATCTCATTAATTAAAAAAGTATGCTAACTTCAACTTATTCCACAAATTAGAACTTTTATTTTAATAATATTTTGTTTATATATATATAATTTCTTTTTGTTTACAATATTTTACATTTTCATGACCATTTTAATCAATATTAATAATAATAAAGGTGATTTGCTTATATTGGTTATATCCATATAACTTCAGGTATTTACTAGAATATTTAAAATATTTAGGGCTAATTGTTTTTCTCTCTCTTTCCAAATATGTGTGGTTTGATCTAATTTCTGCATTTTTCAAAGTAGAGAAACAATTTAAGCAAATAGTTTTATTAACTACCAAAATTTTACTGGTGGTTAAGATGATATGAGTGACCACTGTCCTGATTGTCCCTGCTCAATGGTGGTAATAATCATCTTTTTGTGATACCATCACTCCCATGCATTATCAAAACCTTTCCCTCATCCCAAAAAGAACTCTGTAGCAATTAAGCATTAATTCCCCATTTCCTACCCGCAACCCAGGCCCTGGTAACCTGTATGCTAGTTAATTTGCATATTCTAAATTTTTTAACCAGTGATATCATAGAATATTTGACTTTTTGGCTCTTGCTTATTTTAATCAACATGATGCCTTCAAATTCCTGCATTTTGTTGCATGTATGAGTACTTAATTTGTTTTTCTACTGGAATAATATTCATTTTTATTAATTTACTGCCTTTTCCTTATACATTCATGTGATGATACATATTTGGGTTGCTTCCATTTTTCTATTTTCAAATAATGTCACTATGAACATTGATGTGAAAATAGCTGTTAAAGCCCTTGATTTCAGTTCTTTAGGGTATTCATCTGGAAATGGGATTGCCAAGGTATAAACCTATTGTTCATTTCCACAGCAGGGGCACCAGCATCCTTTCACTTTCTCACCAACAATAAACAAGTGTACAATTTCTCCATATCATGTCCAACACCTGTTATTTCCTGTTTTTCATTGTATGCATTCTAATGGGTATGAAATTTTATCTCATTGTTCTTTTGATTTGCCTTTTCCTAATGATATTGAGGTTTTGCATCTTTTCATGTGCTTGTTGAGCATTTATCTATTTTCTTTGGGGAAAAATGTATTCTAATTCTGCTCCATAATTTAATTGGGTTGTATGTCTTTTTTGCTGGGGAGTTTTAAACTTTCTTTATACAATCTCAATAATAAACTCTTTGATAAACAATTTCTAATTATTTTTACCATTCTGTAGCTTTTTCTTTACAGTCATGATAAAGTACTTTGATGAACATTTTTTCTTAATTTTGCTGAATTCCCATTTATCTATTTTTCTTTTGCATTTGGTTTTTGGTATAAATGTAAAGGTTTCCATATATTTCCCTCTAAGGGTTTGTCTTAGTTTCCTGCCTGCTAAAGCAAATACTATAAAATGGTTTGGATTAAACAACAGGATTTTATTTGTTCACAGTTTTGAGGCTGGCACAAATCCAAAATCAAGGCATTAGAAAGCTGATTCTTTCTCCCCAATGACTGGGTTGTTCTTGTTCTGGCTGCCAGTGATCCTTCACCTTGACTTTTCTGTCACATGGCAGTACACATGGCATGGTCATCCTCCTTTCTTTTCATGGTCCCATTGATTTCCATCCTCTACATTGCCTTTCCCTATATATCAAAATTTCATTCTTACAAAAGATGGAAGTAATTGTATTACAGTGCAAACTTATTCAATTGACTACACCCTAACTAAAAGGTCCTATTTAAAATGGATTTACATCTGCAGGAATGGGTTAATGTTAAAAAAAAATAAGCATGTGGTATACATAATTCAATCTCCAAGGGATTTTACAGTTTTAGTTCTTATATTTAGGTATTTATTCCACAGTGAGTGAATATTTGTATGTGGTTAGAGGTAGAGTTCTACATTCATTCTTTTGCATATAGCTAACCAATTTTCCCAATACCATATATTGAAGAGACTGTTCTTTCTTCATTGTCGGTCATAGACATGAAGGTCTATTTTGAACTCCCATTCAATTCTAATAGTCTATATGTCTGCCCTTGTACCAGTGTAGTGATATTTTGATTACTATAATCTTTTAATAAATTTTAAATTGGGATCTGTTAGTGCTCTAAAATCCTTCTTCTTCAAGGTGATTTTGGCTATTTGGGCCCTATACCCCCAACACAAATTTGTTTATTGGCTTTTCCATTTATGCAAAGATATCTGATGGAATTTTGATTTGGATTGCATTGAATCTCTAAATAGCTATGAGCAGAATTGGTACCTTAACAATAGGTAGTCTTCAAATATTTGAACACAGAATATTCTTTCATTTATTTAGGTCTTTATAAAACACATTATCATATGTGTCCCAATTTCACTTCTTCTTAAAATAGCATATTATTTCATTGTACATATATAACACATTTTGTTTATCCATTCATTGGTTGATAGATACTTGGGTTGTTTTGTCTTTTGGCAATAGTGAATAATGCATCTATGAGCATGTGTGTGCAAATGTCTCTTTCTGACACTTTATATTTCTTCGGGATATATATCTACTTCAGGGATTTTGGGATCATATGGCAGTTCTATATTTAGCTTCCTGAGGATACGCCGAATTGTCTTCCATAGAGACTGCAGCAATCTACATTCCTACCAGTGGTGATGGAGGGTTCATATTTCTCCACATACTCACCAGTACTTGTTTTCTGCTTTTTTTTTGTTTTTTTTTTTTTTAATAATGGCCATTTTATGAGGCATGGTATGATATCTTATTGTAGCTTTGAATTGTATTTTCCTAATTGGTAGTGATAGTGAACATTTTTTTCATGTGCCTTTTTGCTATCTGTAGTTCATCTTGGGAGAAATGACTATTTAAGTATTTTGTCCATCTTTTAATTGGATTGCTTGCTCTTTTATTGTTGAGTGGTATGATCTTTTTATATAGCATAGAAATCAATCCATAACTTATAGGTTATTTGTCTCCAAATATTTTCTCCTATTGAGTGGGTTGCCATATCACTTCCTTGACATATTACTTTGAAGCACAAATTTGTGTAAGTTTGAGGAGGTCCATTTATTCATGTTTTCTCTCATTGCACATGCTATCAGTATAAAGCTTAAGAAATGTCCACTTACCACCAAGTCTTGAAGGTGTTTTTCTACATATTCTTCTAGGAGTTTTATTATTCTCACTTTTATATTTAGGTCTTTTAACTATTTTAATTTGATTTTTTTTATAAGGTGTGAAATAGAGTTCCTCTTTCTTTCTCTTGGCTATGGATATCCAATTATCCCAGCACCATTTATTGAATAGGCTGTTGTGCCCCAGGGGAGTGGGTTTAACAATATTGTCAAAAATCATCACTTGACCATAGATGTGAGGGTCTCTTTCTGAACCATCAATTTGATTCCATTGGTCTATGTGTCTGTCTTTATGCCAGGACCACGATGTCTTTACCACTGTAGCTAGATAATATGATATAAAGTCTGTAAGAGATTTCTCCAACTTCATTCATCTTTAAAAAAAAAAATGTTTCTAGCTATTTGGGGCCCCTTACCCTTACAAATACATTTGATAAATACTTTTTCCATTTCTTTAAAAAAGGCTGATGGGGGAGGATTGTGGGAATTCTCCTGTTGTGAGAATTGGACCAACAGGAAGGGTTTAATGCTGTCATATAAACAATGGAGAAAGAGTCTGAATCTGTCTAAGAGAACTGCTTTGGGGGTCAGCAGGCCAAGACATTGCTACACAACTCCCAGGAGGGTGAGGGAGAGACACATGAAGGTCCCCCTAAAAATGTGGCTTACCAAGCCCCCATGGTGGCCAGAAAGGGGAGCCCCAACCTCCAAGATATTAAACTGGGGTAAAATCTCTGGTTCACAGCAGCTGATGGAAAAGGGAATAGACACCTTCCTTCCTGTCAGCTGTTTCAAGGGAAAAGGCTGGGGTAGCCAGGGAGCTTCTCTTTAGTGAATTTGGTCAGCAGGGCGGCCTGCTTTGAATCTCTGTTCTTAAGATTCAACACAGAAACACAGGAAAGCCAAGACTGAAAGATCTCATCGGAATGGTGCCAATGAGTGCCATCTGCTGGCCCGTCTGGAAATTGCATGGACAAAAACTCTATAGTTCTTTCCCTTGAGAGAAAATCTGCACCCCATTAGTGAGTCCCTGTCCCAATTTTGATAATTAAGCTGAACAACTTTAAAGTCTTAGATTAAGGTGAACCAAATATCTAAGATGAGTTGTGAAAAAAACAATAGGCAAGAGTTTTAAATTGGCGATCAGAGAAAATTCACAAACATTTACAGATGCCTAAGCATCAGCAAAAAATTAAAAAGCCATACTAAGAAACAGGAAGAGATGGTCCAGCCAAAGAAACAAACCAGACACCCAGAAGAGATACAGGATTTAAGACAAACAGTGATGAGCACACAACTTTACTAAATCAATTAAAAGAATTTAAAGAAAATATTACTAAAGAAATAAAGGATGTAAAGAAGACACTAAGTAAGCATAAAGAACAATTTGAAAGACTGTAAAGAAAAGTAATGGGTCTTATGCTAATGAAAGTCATAATGGATGAGATTAAAAATACATTAGATGCATATATGAGCAAATTTGAATTGCTCAAAGACAGAATTAGTGATTTTAAAGACAGAACATCTGAACTGGAAAAAAGAGGAGAGCAGAAAGCGAAGAGAATGGCAAAACTGGAACAGAATCTCAGGAAATTGTAAGACAAGGCAAAACAAACAAACTTTCACATTATGTAGTCCTATTAGGAGAAGAACATGGAAAAGGTGCAGAAAGAATATTGGAAAAATAATGAGTGAAAGCTTCTCAACACTTAGGAAAGACAAAAATACCAATACCAAGAAGGACAATGCACTCAAAACAGAATAAATCCAAATAGACCTATTCCAAGACACTTTCTATTCAGAATGACAATATCAGCATTAAAAAGAGGATTTTGTAAGCAGCAAGAGAAAAGGAAAGCATAACATACAAGAGAAACTCAATAAGATTAAGCGCTAAACTCACATCAGAAAATATGGAGGTGAGAAGAAAGTGTTATGGT
>JAQZBX010056436.1:0-18190 GCA_029593785.1 Cabassous unicinctus
AATTTTCTTTGCAGATATGCCATTACCAGCTGTGTCCTTTCTACATATACCTTAACTATGTACCTGAATATCAGTGTGAAGGAATTCATTCTCCTTGGGTTAACAAAGGATGTTCTAAAGGCAAAAATAGTGTTTGTAGTCTTCCTCTTGCTCTACCTTGTAACTCTCCTTGCAAATTTACTTACTGTGATGACTATCAGATACAGTCTGCTATTTGGGAGCCCCATGTATTTCTTCCTTTTCTACTTATCCTTTGCTGATGCATGTTTCTCCACATGCTCAGCTCCCAGGTTGATTATAAATGCTGTATCTGAGAAGAAAGTCATTTCCTATAATGAATACCTGATCCAGGTCTTTACACTTCACTTGTTTGGATGCATGGAGATTTTTGTCCTTGTCCTTATGTCATTTGATCGTTATGAGGCCATTTGTAAGCCACTGCAGTACACAGTCATCATGAGCCAACACGTCTGTGGTGCACTGGTGAAACTGGCCTGGGTGGGATCTTTTATCCATTCTTCAGCACATGTTACCTTGGCTTTGAAATTAACCTTCTGTGGCCCTAATGTTATTGATCACTTCTTCTGTGAAATGCAACCATTATTGAAACTTGCCTGCATGGACACCTATGTAATAAATCTACTCACAGTCTTTAATAGTGGGGCCATATGTACAGTGAGTTTCATAATCCCCATCATCTCTTATATATTAATCTTACATTCTCTGAGTAACCAGAGTGCAGAAGGAAGAAAGAAAGCTCTCTCTACATGCACCTCCCACATAATTGTGGTCATCTTATTCTTTGTTCCTTGTATATACACATATGCTCGCCCTCCAACTGTATATCCAGGGGACAAGATTGTGGCCGTGTTTTACACTATTGGGACACCCTTGCTCAACCCTTTGATTTACACTCTGAGGAATGTAGAAATTAAAAATGCCATGAGAAAGTTATGGTGCACGAAACTGAATTGAGGGAACAGAGTGAAAGACTCCAATTGAAAAATTTGTGTTTTAATAAAATGTGTTGATAGAAAGAGAAAATATATTCATTCTGATGAAGACAATATACTCTTCTCTCAGTAGGATTGTTAGAGAAGTCTGTAAAATGGGCAAAGGACACAGACACCTATTAAAATTTTAAGGCAAAGTCACATAGGTAACAGTACATAAAGTCAGCAAAATTTGCTGGAGCCCAAATCCACTCCTCACTTCTTTTCTCTGAATTACAGGTTATGAGATTGATCCTGTTGCTTCCAGAGTTTCACCTCTCTCTTTGTCCATTATTTGAGTTTGGGTTTCTATTCTCCATGTTTCTGATCTAAGACTAATAATTTGTTTCTGATTTGTTACTGATCCCCTGTGTTGACAAATCATTTCCGACACTACCTAATCTGGATCTTATCTTCTGGCTCAAAGTCAGACCAAAGTCACTCCAGGAAACTTACCATCTGAAAGCACCATAACTATCAGGTAATTTGAAACTTGGTCCCTTTTGGTGACACCTGTAATGTGGCCTTTCATCCTCTTCTTGAGAACCTATAGGAAGAAAGTATAACTTTTTTTTCAAATAAGGACACTTCTAGTTATAATAAATAGATTAACTGAATTGCATCATAATCTTTGTCAATGAAATTTAATATATTTTGGTCTTCTTGTTAGCCATTATTCATGTATAATATTAAGTATTATAGACTATTTTTTGTAATTTGTGAAAGGACACTGAACAAAAATATTGGTTGGTGAATCAGTGACAATTTTATGACATTATGAAATATATTACAAAACTCAACACTTCATGAATGAGATAACATATAAGAAACATGCAACAGAAAAATAGCTTTGCAATGTAATATAAGATACCATTATAATCTATCCAGATAAAGATGTTAAGGGAAATGAAAACAGGACAGAGTATAGCAAGGAGGCAAAATTTCTCACTGGGTTTTGAGAACAAGCTTAATGCAGGGACATGGTTTGTTGATTATTATGTTAGAGTCTCAGACCAGTCTGCCAGGCAGGTACACTTTTGTGTTAAGAGGGATATGTGAGCTATGGCTACTTGATGCCACAATCAATAATGCTTGGTCAAATTCTATTGTTATCTAGGAAACTTCATATGATAAATGGGTTTTTATAGAGACATTCCTCCTTGGAGACAAAGTTGTCCAATGATCAGGTTATGTTATAATTAAATTGACACATATGAATACTACACAGAGACATGACAAAGGTAATTTTGAGTTTGACACATCAAAGTTACTTAGAATTTTCTCAAATGAAACTTTTGTTTAGCACTGTGGTTCACCCCACTTTTGTCATCCACTTTATAGAAATTCTTTCCTCACTTACCAAGTTCATGTCTGCTTACTTAAACTCCCAACATTGCCTAGCGGTGGTTGGTGTCACCTTAGTAGCAATCATTTTTGACAATGAAATTTGGTGATTATATCTGATGTCAATTAGATATCAGATGACCCAAAATGTGCCCAGGTGTATTTTTTTTTTCAATTAGCAATGATTGCACCTCAGATAAACCTCATTGGCTACCATACTGCCACTGCGCAAAGCTAACCCCAGTGTATTTTTACATTTATCAAATATAAATACAAATTAAGCATTCTTATAAAAACCTACATGTTAGGATCTGTTGTCTATTCTTCCAATTTTGAGCACTCAATCATGACAACCACCACAAATACGTAATGAGTTTCTGCTATGATCCCATAACTCTACAAGTGACTTGGATATGTTCCTGTATAAAATAGATAGATAGCTGCTTTGTTGGATTTTGCATTCTAATGAAGACAGGCTAGAAAAAGGAAATATTTATGTAAATTAATGGGTATGTTAGAAGATGATAAATTGTATTAAAAAAGAAAGCAAAGTAAAATAAGAGAATCAGGAATGCTATTAAGATGATCTGTTAAATAAGGTGATTTGGAAGGCCTCCCTGTAGGGAGAATTAGAGCAGTGTCTAACATTATTATTTTCAATATTAAACTATATCGTTAGTGGAAAATATGCAAAATGTTCAGGAAGGAATTTCATTTAGTGTATATCATATAATAATAGAAATCCAAGTACTCTCTGAGGAATATAGTATTATTGTATAAATTGAATAATGGTGTCATGTGTGTTTGCTTTATCGATTATTTGTAGGGTAATAGCAGACTCCTATAAAAGAAAGACCTGATGATCCAGTTGTTAATATATAAGAAGTTTATTCTTTCTGATGTGAAAGACTCATTTTTATGGTCCAAACTGATAGAAAATTGCATTCCTTCTTTTCAGTCATGGATTCAGTTTCCTTTCTAGATTTTCATTGTGCTCCCTAATGCTTTCATATTCAACATGTGATCCATGTGCTAATGTTATTGGCACCACCTGGGAGTTTGTTAGAAAATGCAGAATTCTGGGCTGTACCCCAGAACTAACGAATCATAAGTTGAATTTTAACACCAGCCTACCATATGTGTACCACCATTTGTAATGTATTCCCTTAGGGCCCTGTTGTCTACAGTTGTGACACTACTAGCCTGGTTTCAGCTGGTAAGAAAAAGAAATAAATTTGGAGGAGTACACATTCAATATTTTAGATTTTACCATGGAAGTTACACACAGCCTTCTGCCTACAGCCAATTAACAAGAACTAGTCATAAAACTGCACCTACCTGCTGAAGGGGACTGAGGAATTTTCAATAAAACATGGCTTGTGGATGTTCCTGGTGCTAGTTGCCTGTGTCAGAGGCTGCTAGAAGTCTAATAGCAAATGTGCTTTCAATGTTTTATTCATTTGAGGATATGGTTTTGCACTGACCATCAAACATTGGAACATGGAATTTGAAGACCCATGTAATTCTGCTATACTGCCTAGGAGAGGTGTGCATTGCCACAGATATCTATCAGTTTCTGACACAGAAATCTAGAACCAGGAACACAATTAGATACACTTTTTACTCAAAATTTTATTCAATTTGACATATATTTATTGATTCCTCATTATGTTTCAAGTATCATTCTAGGTAGCTTAAAAAATTAATAGAATCCTTGTTCAGATCTCCCACTCTAATGTATTATTGTATTTCAAAATTTTCAGTAGCTAACCATGGCTACTGTGAGATCATAGAATTTTTAGAAATTGAATAAATGTTTATAAAAATGGATTGCTTGGTTTTTGTTTCTTTTTTTAATGAGGATTGTCTGAAGGTTTTCTTTTAAATCCCTTACAGCTCTGAACAGCCCCATTTTCATTCTAAATAATATAAAGCATGAAGGATGCAAAAGATTTTGGAGACCAATAAGCCCATGCCTAAATTTTAATTAATTTAATCTTCAATACTATGCACACATACTGCTACACATTTTTGTTCATGCTGGTCCCACTTCTTGGAATGTCTTATACTTTGGCAAACTTGGAAATAGTTTCCTCATGTTTTCAGAATGAACTTAGGTGTAATGTTCTTTTGGAAACTTTCTGCTTACCCAAATGCCGGACCAAGTGCATTTCATGTGCATTCCCTTAGTAGCTGTAAATTCCTTTATCACTATATGTATGTATTATATTTAAATTATTTAACTTGTATGCCTCTTCCTTTGGTTTTACATTTCTTGTACCTAGGGATTTTGGTATAGAGGAACTTAAGAGCTCAGAGCCAGAATGCATATAGTTGGAATTAGACTTAGCATTCTATAAATTATGTGGTTTTGAAAATATTTAATCTCTGTGTGCCTCAGTTGGCTCATCAATAAAATGGGTAGGGTAGAAGTAGTGAAACTATAGGTTTATGATGAATATCAAATAGATTTTTATAAAATGCTTAGAAAATTATCTAGGATACAGTAAGTGCTTAATAGATATTAGTCATTATTCTCATTAATATGTCCATAAGTTGCAGCAGTCCCTGACACAATGGGCATAATCAATAATGTTTAAATAAACTGAAACATTTTAAAAACTCTGATAAACTTTATAAATGTTAAAACAGTCATCATCTTAAAACAACCAAGGTAATGTGGATTGTAGAATAAATGTATTCGTTTCCATAAAAATATCTTCTTGAGATTTTTATTGGGATTTAACTCAATTTATCATTTAATTTGGAAAAGAAATCTAAAAACTTTAAACTATTGTACCTTCATATCATAAATTTTTATATCTCACTTTATTCAGTTATTCCTGTTTGTCTTTTGTGATATTTAGTTTTCATCATAAATATTTTACACAGTTTTTTTATGTTCTTTGTATTTTTATTACTATTATTATGTGGACTTATTTTATTTTCCAATTGTTTATTGTAACTCTATTTTAAAGTATTAGTAAGATGATTTTTTGCTAAATTCATAATTGCTAATGAACTCTAAATTTTGTCAATTGATTGTCTTGTGTTTTCCTAAGTAGATAAGCATATCAGCAAATAATGAATCATGTTTTTTCATTTAAAATTTTCATTTTTTTCTTTTCAATATTATTTCATTGATTAATGCAGAGTTTCCAGAGTCATAGCTTATGTACTAAATTCACCTGAATTTGTTTTTCATTCAAAGATTGTTGCCTAGCATAGGGTTTTAAAGAAACCTAATTAACCATTGTTTTAGCTTGTTAAAAGCTGCCAATGCAAAATACCAGAAATAGGTTGGCTTTTATAATGGGAATTTCACAATGAGGCTGTGAAGGTGTACAAATCAAGGCATCACCTAGAGACCCTTTCTCACCAAGCTGCAACTGTGGGCAACCAAACACATGGAGGTGTGATTTAAAGTTGCCTTCTCTCAGAGCTACAGCTATGGGTGATCAGGCACATGTCAGGACACAATCCTGTCTGCTCTTCTGTCCCCTCTCTTCTGGACCTTGTGTCTTCAGCCTCAAGCTGCTCTGTGGGCTTAGGCTCTTGGGAACCCCTTTCAGAGCCCCTGTGCCCCGCTGATTCCAGGCAGCCTTCTTTTAGTGTCTTTGCCCCTTTTTTCCTATTTGTCTCTGCTTTCAGTCCACTTATAAAGGACTCCTGCAAGAGGGCCAAGACCCACTCTGAGTCATGCAACCCAATTAAAGTCCCTCAATCTAAGTGATCCAATCAAAAGTGTCCCAAACCCACAGAAATGGATTAGCCCCAAGGACATGAATTTCTGGGATCCACCCAGCTCCAAACTATCACAGTTATCAATAAATTCAAATCAATAAAATTCATTAAAAAATATGGATGCCTGTCTTCTCTTCAAAATCTTCTTGTGGGGTAAATTTGGATATACATTTTCATAAGGCACCAACAGATAAAGATACTTATGGAGAGCAGTTCCCTTTCCAAAGGTCATATTCCCACCACCCCTTAAATGTCTTTACTCATTTGTTTATCTGCCTGGCCTCTGTACGTATTTGAGGTTGAGAAAACAGCAATAGGATACTCAGTACAATATATAATAATAGCAGTCATAGGAGGTGACCTTGTTTTGTCCCTGGATCTAGCGGTTCTTTAACAGATATTTGACGTTTTTTTTTTCTCTATAAAATAACTGTTTTAGTTTCCCAGATGGTAAAACAATTACCATACAATGAATTGGCTTATCAACAGGAATTTTTGGCTTAGTTTCATAGGCTAGAAGGCCTGCTACCTCCTTCTGACTGGCAAATGATCTTTGGTGTTCCCTGGCTTTTCCATCACATGGCAATGAACATGGTGGCATCTTCTTTCTTTTCCATGTTTGTTGACTTACAGTTTCTGGCTGCCTCTTGCAGTTTCTCTGTGTTCAATTTCCTTTGCTTATAAGAACTTCAATCATGTTGGATTAAGGTCCACCCTCATGCAGTTTGTGCACACCTTAACTTCTTCAAAGGTCCTATTTATAAGTGGCTTCACACCCACAGGCCAGGGAGACATTTTTCAATCCCTAACAATACACTTTTACCAAGTTAAATGATTTCAATTTTATTTTTTAGTTTATCTGGGTCATAATTCAGATAAAGTTTTATCAAATCCCATTTTTTCATCTTGGAATATTATATATACATATATATATATTTCAATATTATTAACAGAGTTTATTAACAGAAAATTCTGGTAACAGAAATCGGTAGCCAAAGATTGTATCAAAAAATCAAAGTGTAGGGAACGAAGGTGACTCAAGCAGTTGAACACCTGCTTCCCACATGAGAGGTCCCGGGTTTGGTCTCTGGTGCCTCCTAAAAAAACAAAAAAACAAACAACAAACAAATGAAATAACCAAGTCAGGGGAACTGATGTGGCTCAGTGGTTGAGCACAGGTTTCCCACATACAAGGCCCAGAGTTCAATCCCCAGCGCTACCTAAAAAAAAAAAAGAAAAAAAAATCAAAGTGTATAAAAATTTCTAGACCTTATCTGCTAAAATGTATTTAATGAAAAAGACAGTTACTTCATTCAATGTGAACTAATTTTAGTCACTTCCAGTAAATGTGTTAACTAACTGGTAGGTGATCCCAAATTATAAGATGACAATCAGAAAAACTCTCAGCTATATAACAGGAAGCATAAAACTAACTCTAGCATTACATTTTTTTCATTAATTGTGATCAAGTTATTAAATCTCACACATTAAACATATTTAAAGTTAAAGGCCTCACTCTAAGATCCTTCCCAGTATTTGCATTATGTGATTACAATAAAATAAACATCAACCTAACACTTTTGCAAAGATCTAGCTAATCGCATTATTATGGTATTTTTCTACTGTATTGAGGATAAATGGGGAAAAACTTTAAAAATGTATAGCTAACATGAGTACTTTACTCTGAAATATTTTCAGAATATAAGGTGAAGTTTATTCTATAATTGAAAGCTAAAGGATAAATACAAGGTTCTCACACCATACTACACCTCTATATCACAAAATTTAAAGTCCATCTGAGCCATTGAAAGAATTTTTTACTTTGAGTGATTTTGAAAATATACTAACAAAATCTATGCTTTTTGGGGATTTGGGGAGGCCAGGACTTAGACATATCAACTCTACATGATTTGACCCAATCTTACCACCCTACCAAGATGATTATTTTCTATCCACTCTGATCTTTAATAATTCCTTGAAAATATCTTGGCAGTTACTGCAGAATTTTCCTGTGTATTTTCTCTGTCCAGAGTCTGCATCATATCAACTCTTCTTTGTGATCATATTGGTCAATTATCATTAATCTTATTAATACATTTGACTATTTTTCATGAAGAAATCTCAACAAAATTCAAATTTAGCTTGAAATTTTACCTGTTATAGAATTCTATAATCATTCAACAGACACCTAAAAGGTTTCAAGCCTAAATAACACAAAAGTCATTCCCTCACAGACTTTCAGTCTAGAGAGAAAGACATAAAGGAGCCAGTCAACTCAGGCAGAGCGATGAGGAGACACAAGGGCACTGAGGTAAGAAAGGGTTTGGCTAGCTCTCAGGACAGGTGAAATAAAAACATGTCTGGGGTATAGTGAAGGAAGTGTTGTAGAGCTCAATTGTGGTTGGAAAGGTAGACACAGTATCAGATTAATGAGGGAAATACAAGACAAAGTGAGGAGCTACTAAAGGCAATGGGAGCCAGTAAGTGTATAAAGCAGGAGAGTACTATGATCCCTCAATTATAAAGACTTAAAGTCATAAATCAGATTGATATTTTCAAAAGATGACCTTGGCTGCTAGCAGAGAATGGACAGTTTTACTTCTCCCACATTTCTGACAGAATAAATTATCTTTAAGGGGAACACATGACAGTTACTTACCAAACAAAGCCTCTTCTTTCATCCAAAGATTCCTCACGGCGTTTTTCACTTCTGCCTTCTTCAGAGTGTGTATTAAGGGATTTAATATGGGTTCTACAATGGTGAAGATCACCACCATTGCCTTGTCTATGGGGTAAGTGGCCACAGGCCTCATGTACAAGAAGATACATGGCACAAAGAACAAGGCAACCACCATGAGGTGGGAGCCACAGGTGGAGAGGGCTTTACACCATCCTTCAGAGCTGCAAGACTTCAGGGAGCAGAGGATGACCACGTAGGAGGCAAGCAGCACAGAGAAGATGGTTGTACACATCACCCCACTGAGGATAACAAGGAGGCCCAGGATGTGGGTGTCCATGCAGGCCAGTTTCAACAATGGAAACAAATCACATATAAAGTGATCAATGATATTTGGCCAGAGAAGGATATTTGGTACATAAACAGGAGCTGTATCATTGTGTGCATAGATCTCCCCACCCAGGCCACTCCCAGCATCAGGCAGCACAGCCAAGGACTCATGATGGTCTGGTATTGCAGGGGATTACATATGGCCATGTAGCAGTCATAGGCCATGATGATGAGAAGGATGACACTACACTATCGAAGAAATGTTCTGCAAAGACCTGGGTCTTGCAGCCTTCCAGGGAGAGGGTAGTGCTCTCAGAGAGGGAGTCCACAATCATCTTGGGGGCAATGATGGAAGAATAGGTAACATCTATGAAGGAAAAGCAGTCAGGAAAAAATACATAGGTGATCTAATACTCTGACTTGTGATCATCGTTACCATTATGAGCAAGTTTCCCATCACTGTGGCCACATATATGATTAGAAACACAGCAGAGAATATTTTCTGCAGCTCTGCAGCTCTGGATTCTTTGTAATAGTGAAAGAATGAATTCTGTCACATTGTTTTGATTTCCTATTTATCAAGTACTAATATGAGCTCCATATGAGAGTTGGAAAATCTTAAATAAAGCGACATATAATCTACAATTAGTAATCATTGGCTTAGTTTATTTCCAGAAACTTGGTAAAATCATTTTTTAAAATTTTTATTTATTCATCCATTTATGATCCAAGTCTAGCTTTTAGTATGTGCTAAGGAGCTTAAAAGACATTCATTAATGCAAGGTTTCCACATATATTTTATCCTCTTTTTTCAGATGATTCTTCCATGTAAAATAGGTGACTTTTTCTTTCTTCTCCCTTTACAAATTTTATTATTAATAGGTAACTATTACTGAGCATCTGTCTTGTTCCAGGCACTAGACTAACCCTATAATTAGCTCTATTTTACAGATGAGGGAACTAAGTCTTAGAACATTTAAGAAACTTAACAAAGTTGCTCAGCTGGTGTGTGGTGAAGCCAGAATCTGGACTATTATTTCTGACTCCAGAATCAGTGCCCCTAAACATCAATATTGTTTCTCTAGAAATTATGTTGTGAGATTATTATATACCAAACTCTGTGCTAAGAATGATGCAATCAAAATGGGTGAAGTTCGTTCTTCTTCCTTTGCTCTTATTCAAACAATATGGTAATTCTTTTGCAATTTTGTAGTTTTTTAAAAGTTAAATATTAAATGTTCAAAATATACCACAATCAAATGATTACATATTTCCTGGCTAATGTATTTCTCAATGATAAAGATTATGAATTGTGATGCTCCAGCAAAGACCCAGATCTACAATATAACTAATTCTATTCCTCTTCATGAACCTTAATCAGCCCAAGTCATTCTTTTCAGTAGCCTCTGTTCACTAAATGGAACATAGGATTCTGGAGGATAAAAATTATGATGATTACACAATTATCTTTTACGTTCACTAACTATGTTGTGGGGCACTCATGTTTACATGTATTATGTCATTTAATACTCATGATCCCTTATGGGATAGGAACCATTACTATTTCCATTTTAAAGAGAAAACTGAAGCCTTAAGAAAATAAATGCCTCATCTAATATTATACACCTAATATGCTGTGGCACTGGTACTTTGATCGTGCAGCTCAAATTCTTAACTACTATAATCTAAAGCTGGAGAGAAGAACAGATTATGTGATGTTGCAGGGGAGTTACCATTGCAAGCAGGAAAAGAAGCTACAATGAGAACCTGGCTTAAAATGCGGGTGGCTTTTCAGCAGATGCTGGGCTGCCACATGGTAGGAAATTTGTAAAGTGTATAGCTTCCAACTGATATTTCGATTTTACCATTTTGTGAATGCAGAGAGGACACACTTGCTTTTGAGCAATTCCAACCCTCAGCCTCACCCCTTACATAAAGTGGAGAAGGACCAGAGAAGACTATGGAAATGTCACTACATTCATATGACTTAATCTCACCCTCCGCCACCCCAGCCCCAAACCTGAGTTGTTGTTTTTTTAAAGGGCTTGTAAAGTATAAGGAACACAGGCTCAGGAGTCAGCAAATGAGAACTGTTTTTTTTCCATATTGTGTCACTAACTTAGTCTGTCATTTGGTCATGGTACTGGCATCTCTTAGCCTCAGTTTCCTCTTCTGCAGAGCAAGTTTGGGTTACTAGATGAATGCAACTTCAGGGATTCATCCCTCCTCAAACAAAAACACTTAGATTTTATTTGCATTAGCTCTTTATGCCACTGGGTATGATTTCCTTAGGGGTGGTTCATTTCCTGTTAGAAAAGGTAGAAAAAAGTTTTTTTTAAAGTTTGAAAGCCACAACTCTAAACAATATCTCATGTCCCGCCGGGCCTTATGGCTTGAAACTTAAGAGTGCCTATACATATAGTAAAAAAAGTATTCAACTTTATTCACCAGCCCCTCTCCCCCTTACTTATTCAACTGCATTTCTCTGTTCTTCTCTTATTACTTATTCCATTTTCAATGGTACCTGCTTCCTGCCAGATTCATACCAATTTCTTTCCACCAAAACCTTTTCCATTTGCAGGGAAAACCAATGGACCCATAAACAACAAACCTACCTAGATGTCAGAGCCAAGTCAATTGCTGGCTTTGTCATCTCAAATACCCCAACCTCAATTTCTATAGAAGCACAATTAATTAAAAAGAATCCACAGGTAAAATATATGTAGGTCTTACAACTTGTGGACAATATACAAAAGGCTTTTTCTCATTGAATAGCCACAAAAAGCCAACTAGAGTAAGTAATATGATTGTGAGGATTTTCTGAAACACAAGTAAGAGTTAGCTGCATCACTTCCTCACAGCTTCTTTGCTAACATGTGATAACCTCCAGAGAATAGGCTTTTATGCTTCATAGTCACCCAATATCTGCACGTCCTGCCTCACAGGACTGCTGTGAGGGTTAAAGGAAGTAATACACATGAGGAAGCTTTGGAAAGCAATATTCAAACGTTTTTCATGATCATTTCATTATATCTATAATCTCCAACTTTGCCTATTGCCTCTGATCCTGCCCTCTGCCATCAACCAACCCATCACCAGTCTTCCTCCATGCCTCCTTTCCTCCCTGATGCCTACATTCACCTTTACTACCATGGATATTTATTCCATGTATTTATAAAATGTGTGTCCCTATATAGCTTATTTGATTGTTCTTTTATTTCCATATGTAGATGCTTAAGGATTGCTATTTCTTTTATGTTTGCTAAAGTTACTAATAATTTACTAAAGACACAGTGGGTACCAATACAGTTCAATATATTTTATCAATTGAAGGAAACTGCAATGAACTGGGGGGCACAGGTAATGTTGTGCAGCCCATGCTCCAGGTTTGAGTGGGGGCCTGTTGTCAGAGTCTGCCTGTTATTCCTCTGATAACCAGGCTCATTGATGCATTTACCAGCTGCAATCTTGACCATTTGTATCCCCACATATGCTCCAGCCAAACCAAGGACCAAGCAGTACCATGCACTTCCAGTTCAGTCTGGAATTACAGCCATCAGCAGCCTTCATGATATTCCCCTTGTCTCTCCACAGCGGATCAGGGAGGAATGATTTTTACAAAAGGCTTTTCTAGTGGAGAAAAAGTCAGTTTTAGTTAATCTTTCTCTTTTTCTTCTCCAATTAACTTCCCTCACTTTCTCTAATTATTTAAGTAGACAAAAAGTATTTCAAAAGCTCAGCAGATGCTACAAATCTGAGGAATATATAAGAAGTATCAGATGCAGCACCATTGCCTTTTAAATGCGGCAGGCCTAGTACATTTTTTAAAAAGCCATTGAAATCACTGTGTGATGAAGAAATGGAAGAAAAATATATGATTTTACCTTAAAGCTAGACAGGACATAAAAGAGGAAAATTAGAGGCTGTCCCTAACAGGAGGAGCAGCCTGGGTGAAATCCTAGAGATAGGAATAAGAGACATGATATAGTGCAGAATAGAGAACAAGGGCCTTGAAGCTACATACACCAGGTCCAATTTAGAGTTCAGGACTACTTTTTAACTGTGTAATGAACTGTGTGTTATTTAATCTTCCAGGTGTGCATTTGTATGAAGAAATGTTGAATTTGTATATTTGTGTATGCATTTTAATGAATTTATACAAAATATATTACATTTCATACACACACATATATATATACTGTACATTATTTTTAATGAGTAATTTATCATTAGCATTCCATATCAATATATGGAGATTTATCTTATATCCAAATTTCTGCTTTACAACAATGCTGCAGTGAATGTCTTTGTATACCTATATCTATTCTGAGATAGTTATAGATATATAAATACAGATTTAAGTATTTCTGTAAGATAAACTTTTACAATAAAATTGCAGAGTCAAATGCTATGAACATATTACACTTGGATAGATGTTGATAAATTTTCCTTCTAGAATTTTTCTTTCCACTGCAAAGAGATTGTTTTTCTTATCATTCAATTGTCTTTCTTCTTTATATTCATTTCTTACTTTTCAAATATATCATACATTTATCTTTACAATCTTATAGGCATGCTTTCTATATTACAAAATAATTCAGAAACATTTACAGTAAGTTTTTATGCTAATTTCATAAAGAAAAGACAATTCTTCTTGGTCTAAGCAGATTCATCAATACACTCTTTTCAAATTAAAAAACTTAATAACAATAATTAGCATTTATTAACACCAATGAATTTGTTACCTCCTCAAGGTCACAGAGTTAGTGGCTGGTATAGGCTGGATTTATATCCTGGGAAGCTTGACTCTATAACTGATCTCACATTCTCAATTCTGTCTGGGCTACATATAATTTCTTCAATAAAAACTAAAATGCTAAGATGATTCTAGTGATTACAGTCAGATTGTCAATTTTATGTGGAGTCAGTAAGCCTGCAGCATATAGAACTCTATAAGCATCCAGATAGATTTGATTCTTATAACTGAAGGACTTCAAAGTAACCATATTAGTACAAATATTTCCCAAGTTCTTTTCTCCTTTCATAAAACTAAGGATCAATTCGTGGGAGCATAATTGACACCGGTAGAATTTTGCAGGCAGGATGTGTAAATCATGTGGTAATTTTTTTTTTAATTTGAGGTCTACAATATAACTTATAGATGTGTTTACAGAAGGCTTCTAAATTAGTTCTATCCTCACCATCACCAAACCACTAGCATCACCATTGCCACCATCACTGCCACCATTCCACCATCTGTGCCTTCACCACTGCCACCACAACCATCACCATTATCATCACCAGCATTTCCAGCACCACCATCACCAATGCTGTCACCACTGTTACCACCACCTATGATACCACAACTGCCATCATCATCACTCTCACCATCAACACCATTACTCCCATGGATATAACTACTTAAAACTAAATTTAAGTAAATTTGACTAAATTTCTTAATCAAAAATCAGAGACCAATAAAGGGGAAGGAGAGAGAGAAAGGGGCTTGAGTCCTAAGGTAAATTAGAGAGAAAAGAAAAGAAATGGAAGGAGCAGGCACACAGATACACACTCACAGGGTGGGCAGGGGGAGAGGAAACAGAGATATTGAGAGACTGAAGTGAAACTGGAGGAAAAACTGTCATCAGAGAATCTCTTAGTAACTATTTCCAGATATATTGTGTATCAGGTTTCTTGTTGCTTATGAGCATTTTTTGGAAACCTACCCAAATTATTTACCAATTTTCATTTCTAAGGTCGAGGCCAATTCATTTAATTTTTTAAAAATTTGATGAAAAGGTATAAAAGTAGAGTAAGCAAATTAACATGATCTAACAGTTAAGAACTCAAATATGAATTCAAGTTCATACTCAATATTCTTTACCAAGAGTATAAGTGATGGTTATAGATAAAGCAAACAGGCATCAAGTGTAAATTATTGGAATACTTCAAGAGCAACATTTATGTACTTATGGAATGTAATGAATTCTATTAACAATTGCCATATTCTGAAAGTGATTTATATGCAATAATTATTCAATAGCTCAAAACTACTTATTAAATACTTAACCAAATAATAAAGATGATTCTTAGAGCTTAGTTTTTACAGTTTGTCAAAGTAGAAAGTTGTACAAATGAAGGTAATAGTCATCTCAAGTATAACCAAATCTTATTCCACACAAGCTTCATTCACATGAAACAGCTTCTTCAAAGCTTCCAAGAATCAGGTGAAATTATTCCAACTTGTTTTCACTAGTTGTGGAGTCAAGCTGTCCACAACTGGGAGAAATCAACAATCATTAAATGTTGGTCCTATTTGTAGAACTAGGGCTTCAATTGTTTTCAAATAGAGACTTAAAGCAGAAGCCCTAAATAGCTATGATCCTAATAAAGAAATAACAATTCTGGTTTACCTAGAGATTTAAATTCTTTCCAATTAAGAATTTCTATTTAACATACCATTGTTGTTTTTTTCCCTCCCCTTTGGAAGGGTTTCTTTTTAAAATACAAGAAGATATCTGATGGCTATTGGTATCATTGAGCAGTTCTGCAGCATTATAAGCATACTTAAGCCATCATGTTTACCTAAACTGAGTGTGTCCAACTAACTTACATTTCCTCCTAGATTCCTGGCTTTTTCAGATTATCTGGTGCCAGTTTATTTTTGTGTCTCATTCATAATTCTGTTTTAGCAGCTTCTATTCTGAGTTCTTGTTGTCTTTCACTTATACTTCCATTCATTAACTTTTGATATCTTTTTTTAAAATTTACTGAAACATATCACTCATGCATGAACATACATAAACAATAAGTGTATAGTAATAGTTGTAAACTTACAAAACAAACATACATAACATCATACAGGGCTCTCATACCTCACCCTACCACCAATACCTTGCATTGTTGTGAAACATTTTTAACTAATGATTAAAGAGCATCCTCAAAATATTACTACTAACCAAAGTATTTTCCCCCAATCCATGCTATTATTATTATTTTTATATCATTTTACATGAACATACATAAACAATAAATGTATAGTAAAACTTGTGAACTTACAAAGCAAACATTCGTAGCATCATACTGGGGTCCCATACATCAACCCTCCACCAACACCTTGCATTATTGAGAGACATTTGTTCAAATTATGAAAGAATATTGTCAAAATCTTACTAATTATAGTGTTTATCTTACATTTGGTGTATTTTTCCCCTAACCCACTCTATTGTTATTTTTTTAAATATATTTTTATGACAAAAGTTGTAAACTTACAAAACAATCATGCATAAGTGCAGAATTCCCAAACAACACCATTCCATCAACACACCGCATACCAGTGGAATGTTTGCCACAGACTATGAGACAATATCATCCAACTATCACCAGATCCACAGTGGGTGTTTGGCACACCCCCTCCATTCTCCCCCATTATCAACACAGTACATCTTTGGCATAGATGCAAGAATATTACATTATTATTGTTAACCACAGTCCATAGGTCACTCCAGTTGCATTTTTCCCATGCTTCTCCACATTCCCACCATCCTACAATAAGTATGTACAGCTGCTCTAGTTCACAAAGGACACTCTTGCATCTGTGCCATCAACCAAAATTCTCATCCAACTCTGAGTTTACTGTGCTATTCAGTCCCTAGATTATTCTCTAGCTTTCTGTCTGTTGGCATGTATATCCCTAGAATACCATTTTTAGCCACATCCCCATTTATAAACCAGCTGTTACTAACTATAATGTGCTACCATCAACTCTGTACATTTCCACACTTTTATAGTAAAGCTAATTAAAGCTTCTACATACATTAAATATCAGTAGTCCATCTCAGTCTTCCCCTTACCTCCTTTAATATTCCACCATCTACCACTAGGTCTTGAAGACATTTTCCTATATTTTCTTCTAGAAGCTTTATGGTTCTTGCTTTTATGTTTAGGTATTTGATTCATTTTGAGTTAACTTTTGTATAGGGTATGAGATAGGGGTCCTCTTCCTTCTTTTGCTATGGATATCAAATTTTCTCAGCACCATTTGTTGAATTGACTGTTCTTCCCAAGCTGGGTGGGTTTGATAGGCTAGTCAAAAATCACTTGGCAATAGATGTGAGGGACTGTTTTTTAAGGGTCAATTCAGTTCCATTGGTCTATGTGTCTGTCTTTATGTCAGTACCATGCCGTTTTTACCACTGTAGCTAGGTAATACAATTTAAAGTCTGGAGATGAGAGTCCTCCAACTTTGCTTTTCCTTTTTAAGATGTTTCTGGCTATTCAAGATCCCTTACCCTTCCAAATAAATTTGACAATCATTTATTCCATTTATTTTAAAAATGCTGGTGGAGTTTGTATCGGAATTGCATTGAATCTGTATATCAATTTGACTAAAATTGACATCTTAATGATATTTAGTCTTTCAATCCATGAGCATGGAATGTTCTTCAAATTATTTAGGTCTTTTTTTATTTCTTTTAACAATGAGTTGTAGTTTTCTGAGTACGAGTGCTTTACATCATTGGTTAAGTTTAACCCTGAATATTTGGGTTTTAGCGATCATATTTTATTTTCACCACTCTTTTGACACTTTTAGTAACTTTTATTGATATAATCTTCATTTCTATACTCTCTTCCAGACTTCTATCTCCTGTTTTTTCTTTTTTGGGCTGTAACACACGCTTTAGTATTTCCTGCAAAGCAGGTTTCTTGGTTACAAAGTCTGTGAATATTCTAAACTCACCTTCATTTTTGAAAGTCAGTCTTGCCAGATTAAAGTTTCTTGGCTGGAAGGTTTTCCCTTGCATTATCCTAAATATATCATACCACTGTCTTCTTGCCTCCATGGTTTCTGATGAGAGATCAGCACTTAATCTTATTGGGTATCCCTTATATATTATGCATTGCTTTTCCCTTGCTGCTCTCAGAATTCTCTCTTTGTCTTTGGCATTTGACATTCTGATTAGTATGTGTCTCGGAGTTGGTCTATTCAGATTTGTTCAGATGAGAGTACGTTGTGCTTCTTGGACATGGATATGTATGCTCTTCAGTAGGGTTGGGAAATTTTCTACCATTATTTCTTCAAATATTCCTTCTGCCCCTTTTT
>JAQZBX010056437.1:0-18190 GCA_029593785.1 Cabassous unicinctus
AAAAAAAATGGACACACTTTGTTTTTCCAGTAGATAATTAAGAACTATCTGATTATCAACCATCACCTTGGTTGTGGAATTTAATGAGACCTCTTGATGCTAGGTCTTCATATTCTTAAACACGAGGGAGACACTCCACTGCCCAAAGAAGTTCACAGAGTGAAACAAATCCTGGTGGGACACAGGTGACACCAACCAGGGATTTATTGTTATAACACAAAGTATTCTAATGATAAATCTCTGAGTGAGAGAGTGCAAGCACCACCATATTTAAAGTGCAAATATGTGTCAGTGACCATGGTTCCCATGTGAGGGTCACTTAAACTCCTATAAGTGATAATAAAGCAGGGAACATCATGGAGAGTTTGCAACTGCACATGCATAAATGGCATACCCTGGTGAACTGACCCATTAATTGCTTAGGATAAACTGGTGTCATTGTTAACTGCCCAGCCTGCCAAAATAGAAGACCCACTAAGAGAAAACATATTCTGAGATGGAGATCAAGACTTGCTGGAGGTCATCTCTTGTTGTCAACACTGAACTTTACTTGGGTATTGACAAGCAAGGTGCTACTGAGTATTTTGCGGATCCAATAGAGAGAGATAAATATTAAATTCCCCAACTCCCCTGTAATCCCTTGTACCTCCCATAACTGGATGTGTTCTTGTCTTTAATTGTGAATAGTGGTCCTATGCATACAAGTGTGCAAATAACTGTTTGAGTCCATGCTTTCAAGACTTTTTGGAATATACCAAGAAGAAAAATTGTCCAATCATTTGTTAATTCTTTACATAGCTTTCTAAGGAAATGAAAAATATTTTTCTCAATAGCTGCACCATTTTACGTTCCTGCCAAAACTGAATTCAATAGACAATTTTCCACAGTGGAAGTATAAATGACCAAACGACACATGAAAAGATGATCAACATCACTAGCAATTCCAGAAATGCAGATCAAAGGTACAAAGAGATATCATTTCACATCATACAGAATGTCCATTATTTAAAACAAACAAAAAACCAACCAACCAAACAAAAAAACTACAAGTGCTGAAGAGATGTGGTGAAATAGGAAGACTCCTCCCCTGTGGGTGGGAGTGTAAAATGGTGCAACCTCTGTGGAAGATGATTTGGGAGGTTCTTCAGGAAACTAAATAGAGAACTGTCATATGAGCCAGCAGTCCCACTACTAAGAATATATTCAGAACTTTATAACAAATATACAGTAATAATACATAGTGTTACTACTGAGGAAGGTTACAGAAAAATATGCTTAAATGTACACTATGGACCACAGTTAGTGGTAATAGTCTGATAATGTTGCTTTTAACAAACATTGTTGATTTATGGATGTGATTGTGGCTGAAATGAGGAATCTAGGGAGATAAATATTAGTTGGAGGACAGCTGGAAGATAATATTGGGAATGTATAACAATCATTTTGACAGTAGATGAGGATTGTGTGGTTAATGATATAAATAAAGGAATGTTCTACTATAGGGTGTAAAGAATGTCATGATACATGGGAAAATTTAACAGCATTGTAATGTTTTGTAGCAAAAGCAAAGTTGGTACTATATTAATGTTAAAGGTCAAAATAAAAGAATATAGAGTTTGGTTTTGTGAGATAAATATGATGAATATTTTTTCAGTTCTTTATTTTTTCATTAATGAGACCTTGACTATTTCATTTACCTAATCTGTGTTCATCTGTGTATCTTTCTGAACACTAGAGGAACAACTGTTTGATTAGCTGGAATTAGATGAGATAAAAGTGTCTGGAAATATCTTTTTAGGAGTAAAGTTTCCATAACTTGCTGAGCTGCATTTTCTGTTATTTTATTCTTTTGAAAATAAAGTCATTTTTAAAACTTGAATGATTGTTCCTGTTTCTCAACATCCTCACCAATAATTATCTGCCATTTCTAATAGAAGCCTTTCTAATGAATATGAAATGGTGATTCATTGCACTTTTGATTGATTTGCATTTCCCTAATGGCAATTGAAGTTGAGCATCATTTTATGTGCTTAATGACCATTTGTGTATGTTTTTGTATAAATATCTATTCAAATCTTGTGATCATCTTTAAATTGGTTTGTTTGCCTTTTTGTTGTTGAGTTATAGGATTTCTATAAATATTCTGGATATTAAACATTTATTATATAAGTGGTTTCCAAATACTTTCTTATACTCATGATGCTGTCTTTTTATTTTCATGATAAAGTCCTTTGAGGCTCACAAGATTTAAATTTTGATAAAGTGACATTTATCTCATTTTTCTTTTGTTGCTTGTGATTTTGATGTATAGTCTAAAAACTGTTGCCTAATACAGGGTTCTGCAGTTACTTCCTTATCCTCTTCCAGTAATTTTGTAGTCCTGGTTCTCATATTCAGATTTTTGGTGCATTTTTATTTTATTTTTATATAAGGTGTGAGGCATTTTCCATCTTCATTATTTTGTTTATGGTTACCCATTTTTCTCAGCACTATTTGTTGCAGTGACTATTCTTATCCAATTGAGTGGACTTGGCACCTTTGTAAAAAATCAGTTGGAAGCAGATGTGGCTCAAGCTGTTGAGTGCTTGTTTCTCACATGGGAGATTCCAGGTTTGGTTCCTGGTGCCCCCTAAAAACAAAAATCAAACAAACAGCAGGCAAACAAATGAAAAAATCAACTCAGGGGAGCTGCTGTGGCTCAGTGCTTGAGCACTGGCTTCCCACAGACAAGGACCGGTGGTCAATACTAGCCCTGGAACTTCAAAAAAATCAATTGGCCAGTTATTTGCACACTGATGTTCATAGTGGTTTTATTCCCAATTGTCAAAAGATAAAAACAACCCAAGTGTCCAACAAGTAATAAATGGATAAATAAAATGTGCTATATACATATGAGTACTATTCAGCTATAAGAATGATGTTAGGATGCATATGACAATACAGATGAACTTTAGGACAATATGTTGAATGATACAAGCCAGATACAAAATGACAAATATTGTATATTCTCACTAATATGAAATAAGTATAATGAGAAAATTATTGGAGTTACAATCTAGAATATAGATTATGAGGAGATAGAATGACAGTAAAGAATGGGTAGCTGATGCTTAATTAGTGTATAGTTTTTAATAAGTTTGAATGTAAATTTCTGTAAGTGAATTGAGGTGGTAGAAGTATATTATTGTGAGTATAATAAATAGTGTTGAATTATGGGTATGATTGTGGTTGAAAGGGGAAGCTTAAAGTTGTATATGTCACTAGTAGAAAAGCTAGAGGTTAAAACACAGGACTGTGTAACAGTGAAAGTTGTTGTGTTTGATAACATTTTAATGATGTTCTTCCATGGTCTAGCAAAAATGTACGTCATTATTAAAAAGTTTTATAACAAGGCAGTGTAAGAGAAAAATACAATAAATGCAAACTATGCACTATAGTTAACAATGATATTTAATATTTTCTCAACTCTAACAAAGGTACCTTACCAAGGCCATGTGTCAATAATTGGGGTTATAAGGGGAATGTGAATTTTCTTTTTGGAGCAATGAAAATGTTCTCAGATTGTGGTGATGAATGTACAACTCTGTAATTATACTGAAAACCATTGATTGTACACTTTTAATTGATTTTATGTTGTGTGAATAAAACTATTTAATTAAAAGAATAAGAGAAAGATTCCACTAACACTATTTTATTCAACATTGTAATTGAAATTCTAGCGAGGGTAATTAGGCAAAAACAGGAAATAAAGCCATCCAGTTTGAAAAGGAATAAGTAAAACAATATCTATTTAAAGAAAATCTGATCTTGCATATAAAAATGGTAAGGAACTATCAGAACAAATAACCACATTCAGCTCTGTTGCAGGATACAAAAATATGTTACCATCAACTCTATCCACTTCCACATATTTACAATCCACCATATTAAACACTGTGCATACATTCTGCATGAGCTACCACTTCTCAACCCACATTCTATTTCCCAGAAACCTAAACTCTATAGTTACCTCCATTAGTTTACTCATAATATTTAGTTCATGTTAGTGTGACCATACAATATTGGTCCTTTTGTGTCAGGCATATTTTCCTCAGCATAATATCCTCAAGACTCATCCATGTTGTTATATGCATCCTGACATCATTTCTTCTTAGAGCTGAATAGTAATCCATCATATGTACATAACACATTTTTTTATCCATTCCTTGATGGATGGACACTTGGAGTATTTCCAACTTTTAGCGATTGTGAATAATGTCACTATGAATATCAGATTGCAAAATGTCTGTTCATATATTTGCTTTCAGAAATTCTGATGATGGTCCTAGTAGTTGGATTGCCAGATCATATGGCAGTTCTACACTTAGATTCCTGAGGAAATGCTAAATAGTCTTCACCAGAGGCTGCACTATTTTACATTCCCTTCAACAGTGAAGAAGTGTTCCTTTTTGTCCACCTTCTCACCAGTACTTGAAGTTTTCTTTTTTTTAATGATGATCATTTTGTAATGCATGAAATGAAATCTCATTTTAGTTTTGATCTGCATTTCCTTAACAGTTAAAGATATTGACCATCTTTTCATGTCCTTTATGGTCATATATTATTCCTCTTTGGAAAAATATCTATTCCTATCTTTTGTTTATTTTTTTACTTGGATCACTACTTTTCTTTCTATAAAATAATATTAATTTATGCAGAAATTTTAGGTTGCAAAAAAGTGAAATCAAAAGTATAGGAGAGAATTCTAGACTGAAGCCCTCAGGCTAGTGGATGTGCCTGAGTGCCTCCTCCTGTAAATTCTGAAATGAAACTAAATGATTAGGATTGTGGTAACACAGCCAGTGGGTTAGGTAGATAAGGTTTAGGTATTACTAAAACAACAAAGAAAATGCCAGAGGTTGACATGGGGACGTGCTTTGGGGCACAACAAACCAGGACATTGCTTACCAACTCCCAGAAGATTGACGGTTAGAGACATGAAGAAGCCAAAACAAGTAATTGTGAGTTATTAAATATCATGGCTACCTGGAAGGGCCCCCCTTCCCCATCTCCAAGATATGAAGTGAGGGTAAAACTCCTGGTGAATTGTATCTATCTGAGAGTAGAGCAAATGACTACCTCCATGTGAAGGTTCTCTGTGTTACGTGAGAGAGTACTGGACAGATAGGGAAGCCAGGAATAATCATAGGTTGCTTACCTTGTTGGCTGGAAAGGGCACACATACCTGGCCTCAGGGTGGACAGACTAGGTAGAGACCCTACCCCCTACTCAAAATAGGAGTGTAACAGCAGATTCACCTCTTCATCTTTATATCTTTTGTTTTCCATTGGTGTTCTGTCATTTTACCTCTTTTATATGGTCTCCACTTTTTCTTGTTTGTATACCTCCTTCTCTCTTTTTTTCTCTGTTTACTTTCTCTTTTTAACTTTTGCCTTTCTCTCTTTTCTCTTTTTTCCCCCTCTTCTTGCCATTCTAGTCTTTTAATTCATTCTACATAATTTTTTCACTATTCTGTTTCTTGTTTCATTTTTTCTATTCCAGGTTCCTAATCTTGTTCTTCTCTGCTTCTTACTTGTGTTAATTTTTCAATTTCCTAGGTCTTTTATGGTTGCTCTCCTACTTTTTACTATTATCATTACTATTATTCTTTTTGTCTTCTTATCTCTTTCCTTTTCTCTGATCCTACATTTTTCTTTCAAAGGAATGTAGACAGATCTCTATCATACAAAAATGGCTGAGTGGGGGCAAGATCCTGCCCAAGTGTGGTGTTTTGGGAATCTGCAGAGTATGACAGTTCAGGGTATCAATCTGGAGGGAGCTGGACAAAGAGATAAATTCCTCAAGGTGCTGCTGGCTTCATTCTCTGTTGCTGTGTTTCCTCTTTTTGATTTCCCCTTTTCTGTGTATACCAAATTTGTCTACTAATGCTATCTCTTTTTTCAATTTTCAATTTTTATTGTTTTAGCAAGTCAATTTTATTGATACATATTAAAAAAGTATACAGTTCATCCAACTTATACAATCAATGGTATGCGGTATAGTAAAAAAGATGTGCATTTACCACTTAAAGCATTTTTAGAACATTTTCATTGTCTCAATAATAATATTAATAAACAAAAAATAGACAAACAAACAAACAAGAAAATTCTTCACCTCTCAATCTCTCTCTGTTTCCCCTGCTATACATAGCAGCTATTTCTGGCTATTCTTGCATAATTATTTATTTATTTATCAAGCAGTTTTATTGAAATATATTCACATACCATATGAGCTATCTAAAGTGCATAATTAATGGCTTTTAGTACAATCACAATGCTGTACATTCATCATCACAAAAAATATTTGAACTATTTCTTTTCTATAATATTTTTAAATATTTTTAAATATACTTAGCTTACATAAATATTATAGGAAAAATATAGGGATTCTCATATGCTGCACTTCCCACAACTCCCACACCCTCCCTATAAACATCATCCTTCATTAGTGTGGCACATTCATTGCAATAGATAAATACATCCTGGGGCATTGCCACTGAGAATGGACCATAGTTCACATTGAGGTCTACATTCTCTCCCTCACAGTTTTGCCTGTTATGGGATGATATAAAATGGCCTATATCTGTCATTGCAATGTCATTCAGGATGATCCCCAAGTCCCCAAAAATGCCCCCAAATTACAACTGTTTTTCCCTCTCCCTGCCTGCAGGGCCACCAGTGACCACTGCCTCCATAACAATGTTGTAATTTCTTCCATTGCTACAATCTCAGTAGGTCTATAGTAAAATACCACTAAGTCCACTCTAGTCCATAGATCATTCCCCAGTCCTAAGAATTCTGGGAAGTTGATGTCCACTTCACTTCTAATTCAGAGAGGGCTTTGATATCATAGAGCTGATGGATGGAATTCTCTTGCGTGTTAGTTGTATTGTCTCTCATTTCCTTGGTATGGTGGTTGTGAATCCTCACCTCTTTATTAATCATCCTGGGTGAGTCCAATGAATTGGAGAGGAGGTGTTGCAACTCCACTGAGGCTCTGGCACATGGACAGCCAAAAGATTCAAGTCTCTTGGCTGTATACCTACAAACTCCAGCACAAAGTATAGGTTTAAATAGAAGGGACATATGAGCCATGTTTAGGGAATTCACGATTCCAACTCCATCACTCTCGTGAGCACAAACACCAAAGTAGGGCCCACCTGCAAGGCACCAAACTCTAGCGCTATCTGTCCCGACCATATGACCTGGATGTCTCCAAAGCCCTCAGGAGCTCCACTTTGGCAGTCTATGAGATCCTACTGAAATGTGCATAAGCATTACCTGTGGGATGAACTCACGAATCACTTTTAAGTCTCTTAGACATCTAAACTCATTTGTCTTTACATTTACCCATTTTATTTGAGGCCTTTTTCCAGTTGCACTGCTAGCTGGTTCTTGGTAATAATTCCTCGGTGCCAGGGAGGCTCAACCTTGGGAGTCATGTCCCACACTGGGGGGAAGGTAATGCATTTATATGCTGAGTTCAGCTTAGAGAGAGACCACATTTGATCAAAAATTAGGCCTTCATGAGGCAACTCTTAGGCACCCCACAACACTGATCTAAGTTTCAATTTCAAGAGCAAAGGCTCATAACAATAGTCATCAATATCAAGGGCCCAACAGTGGATGATCCTCCTTTGCCAGTCATTGCCCTTGCACTTGGGGGACTGTTGTTGCTCCATTAAAAAATGTGGCAGATCTCTCCAGGATGGAAATTCAATATTTTTTTGGCTGTGTATCGTTTTTTTCTTATTTCTCTTTCCTCCTTCACCCCCTTTTTAAAAAAATTTACATGCTGCTCCTGGCTTGTTTTTTGTTTGCTGTTTCCTCTTACTTGGTTTCCCCTTTTCTGTGTATAATGATTTTATCTACCAATGCTATCTCTTTTCCTTCCTTCATCTTTCTATCTTCTGATTTCTCTGGTTCTTACATTCTACTTCTTTTTGATTAGTCCTGAATTTTTGTGGGTTTTAATTCTATCTCACCTATCCTGTTTTCATTCTTGTATTTACATTTTTTTTGTCTTTTCTTTTTTCATACCCTCTCCTCATCATTCTGACCTTTTAATTCATTTTATATATTTTTCTCTTTTCCCTTTCCCATTTCATTGTTGACATGCCACTTTTTTATTCCTATTACTCTACACTGCTTGCATAGTTAAATATTAATTTTCCAAGGCCTTAAACAGCTCCTCTTTTAACAATTTCTATTATTATTACTATTATCCTTTTACTTTTCTAACCTTTTTCACTTTCTCTGGCCCAATTTTTTTTCCTTCAAAGGAAGATAGTCAACAGCAAGGAAACAGATTAAGAAGAGCAAAGTTTCAAAGGGAAAATGTAACACTGACACAAAAGAGCAATTAAATAAAACCCTAGAGTAAAGAGAGAAGTTAATCAACTGAGTAAACCCATCAAGATAAAAAGATAACCAGACAGCAAAAAATTACAAACCATACTAAGAAACAGGACGACATGGACCAGTCCAAAGAACAAACCAAACCCAGGAAGAGATGCAGAACATTGAAAAACTAATCAAAGCTCCCAAACAAATACAATGGGCCAAATTCATGAAGTGAAGGAAGAGATTAAGGATATTAAGAAGACACTGGAAGAACTTACTGAAGAAATTGCAAACATAAAAATATAATGGATATGTTGTTAGTGAATGGCACAATCCAAGAAATCAAAAAGACACTGGAAGAACATAACAGCAGATCTGAACAGGCACAGGAAAGAATTAGTGATGTGGGAGAAATTAAATCTGAAATCAAACAGATAGTGGAACAGAGAGTTAAAATGATAGAAAAAAATTCAGCAGGGACTTAGGGATTTGAATGAGAACACAAAATATACAAATATGTATTATAGGCATCATAGAGGGAGAAGAGAAGGGAAAGGGGACAAAAGGAGTGTTGGGGGAAATAATGTTTGAACACTCCCAAACCCTATTTTTGAAGGTGGATGTACAGATTCAGGAACAACTGTGCACCCCAAACAGTATAAATCTCAATGGGCCTAATCCAAGACATATACTCATCAAATTGTCCGATGTTCAAGATAAAGAGAAAATGCTGTAAGCAAAAAGACAAAAGAGAACCATCACATACAAGGGAAGCTCAATAAGATTAAGTGCTGATTTCTCATCTAAAATCATGGAGGCAAAAAAGCAATGGTATGATATAGTTAAAGTACTAAAAGAAAAAACTTCCAGCCAAGAATTCTCTATCCAGCAAAGCTGGCATTCAAAAATGATGGAGAGTTCAAAATATTCACAGATAAAAAGAAATTAAGATTATGTTAATAAGAAACCTGAACTTCAAGAAATACTAAAGGGAGTTCTGCTGGTTGAAAGGAAAAAAAAATTAGAGAAAGAGAGAGAGTGTGTGTTGAAAGAGAATGTAAGAACAACTAAAAAGACAAAAAGAGAAATAAAAATAAAATATGATGTACATAAACCCAAAGAAAATATGGCTAATGAAAGTAATTCCTTAGGAGTAATAACACTGAATGTTGATGGAATAAACTCACCAGTCAAGAGACAGAGATTGGCAGAAAGGATAAGGATATTTAACCGATCTATATGTTGCTATAAGAAACCCACCTTAGACCCAGGGATTGAAGGAGACTGAAAGTGAATGTCTGGAAAACAATCTTACAAGAAAACAATAACTGATGGGAGTGAGGTAAGATGGCATTGGTTTAGGAGGGCACTCGCTGAGAGCTCCCTGAGGATAGTGGATTGTGGACAGGGTACTGCCTGAGGGTTTGTGCAGTGGGTGCATGGAGCGAGAAGCTAGAGACATCTGTCCGCACAGATCGACAGCATAGACTGATTGGTAGAGATTCATGAGTTTTTCACCTGCCTGTGGTGGTTAACACAGATGGCTGAGCCCCACCTTCCGGGGGAAAAAAATAAGCCAGTATGAGCTGTGACTCCTGGCCCAGCAACCAGGTGACAGAGCCCAGTGAGAGGGAGCATTCTGTGAGAGTGGGAGGGCTCTGGCAAAGGGGTGAGAGAGCTTCCATTTCTGTGGATTTGGCTGTCTGGAACCCCTTGCAGCTTGGGCGAACAAAACAGCTGGATTGAATCAACACCCAGCAGAAGGGAGGGGTAAATCTGCTGAGGGAGTTGATTTATCTAACTGCCCAGGGATAAGCCCCAAACCCCACCAAGCCGGGGAGAGGGAGCACTCTCCGAGAGAGGGAGGATTCTGACAGAAGACAGAGACGGGATTCTTTACCATCAATTTGGATGCCTGGACACCCTCATAGCTTTGGGGAGCATATAAGCTGGACTGAAGCAGCACCAGGCTGAGGGGAGAGGCAAATCTGCTGAGGAAACCTGATTTAACCAGCAACCCAGTGACGCTGAGGCTCGGCTCCAGAAGGGGCAGAGTCGGCCATTTTTATCATTCTGCACTGACTAGCATCAGAGCTTCAGCTCCCCTCGGGAGTCCAGGAAGTGGGAAGTGCTTGATTAGTTTCCACAAGCCCAGTTAGGATCCCCTCGGTGAAGGGGATGGTCTAGAAGAGGACTTATTTTGGGTCCTGTATTTTGCCAAAAAAAAAAAAAGACAGTAACTTTAAAAAATGAAAAATAAATTCTTCTTTTTAACTTAGTTTAATAGCTAAAAGCTGCTTCAAAACCTGCAGGTAGAACCCTGCAGGGAAATTGATTGATAAACACAAGCAGGCTGAGAGGATCCACAACGACCCTAGGAGGAACACTGATCCTCCTTAGCGTTGTTTGACTGCTTGCCTGTGTGGTTTTTTTCTCTCTTTATTTGTTGTCTCTTGCTTTTCTTTCTTCTTTCCACCCCCCCCCTTTTTTTCCTTTCTTTTTTTAAAATTAGGTGCTGCTAGCTTGTCTCTTCTTTGCTGTGCTTCTCCTTCAGTGATTTCCCATTCTCTGTCTATATTGATTTTGTATTCCAAACTATCTCTTATCCTTCCTTCATCTTTCTGCCTTCTGCTTTCTGTTGTGGCTCTTATATACCATGTTTTTTCATATGCCCACAACTTAACGGTGTCAATTACTAGTCTATCTATTTTGTTTTCTTCTTTTTAATTGATATTAACTTTTTCCTTTCATACCTTTCTTTACTCTTTCTCTCCCTCCTCATAATTCTAGCCTTCAAATCATTATATATATATTCCACTATTTGGTTTCCCAGTCCATTGTAGTTCCTCCACATTTTTTCCTATTACTCTACACTGCCTACATGAGTTAAATATTCATTTCATTAAGTCTTATTTGGCCCATCTTCTAAATTTTATCAATATTACTATTATTCTTCTTCCTTTCCCACATATTTCAATTCCTCTGGCCCTAATCTTTTGCCATCAAGGGAACATAGAAAGAAGCAAGGAAATAAAATATGAAGAAAAAGTGTCAAAGAGAAAAGTTATCACACACACAGAACCACCACCTAAATAAAACTCTAGAGCAGAGAGAGAAGCTAATCAACTGCATAAACACATCAAGATAAAAAGATGACTAGAGGGCAACAAAATATTACAAACCACACTGGGAAACATAGACCAGTCCAATGAACAAACTAAAAACCAGGAAGTGATACAGAACATCGAACAACTAAGCAAAGTTTACCAAACAAATATCATGGACCAACTTATAGAACTGAAGGAAGAGATTAAGGATATACTGAAGACACTGGGAGAACATACTGAAGAAATTGTAAACATACCAAAAAGATAACAGATATGATGGTGATCAGTGGCACAATCCAAGAAATCAAAAAGATGCTGGATGCACATAACAGCAGATTTGAACAGGCAGAAGAAAGAATTAGTGATGTGGAAGACAATACATCTGATATCAAACAGATAGTAGAACAGATAGACAAAAAGAGAGAAAAAATCCAGCAGGGACTCTGGGAATTAACCGACAACAGAAACCACACAAACATACGCATTATGGGCATCCCAGAAGGAGAAGACAAGGGAAAGGGAACAGAAGAGTGTTGAAGGAAATAATGGCTGAAAACTTCCCAACCCTATTGAGAGAGATGGATGTGCAGATCCAGGAAGCACAGTGCACCTCAAACAGTATAAATCCCAACAGGGCAAATAGAAGACATATACTTGTCAAAATGTCCAATGCTCAAGACAAAGAGAAAATATTCAAGGCAGCAAGAGAAAAGAGAACCATCACATACAAGGGAAGCACAATAAGATTAAGTGCTGATTTCTTATCTGAAAAAAATGGAGGCAAGAAGACAGTGGTATGACATAGTCAAAGTACTAAAAGAAAAAAACTTCCAGCCACGAATTCTCTATCCAGCAAAACTGGCATTCAAAATGATGGAGAGTTCAAAATATTTACACATAAACAGAAATTAAGAGAGTATGTGAATGAGAAACTTGTACTTCAAAAAATACTAAAGGAAGTTCTACAAGTTGAAAGGAAAAAACAAGGGAGAGAGCTTTGGAGGAAAGCTTAAAAACAACTAAAAAGACAAAAACAGAAACAACATATGACATACATTAACCAAAAGAAAATATGGCTGAAGTAAGAAATCCATTAATGTTAATGGATTAAATTCACCAATCAAGAGACACAGATTGGCAGAATGGATAAGGAAATATGATCCCTGTATATGCTGTCTACAAGAAACCCACCTTCAACCCAGGGATTCAAGGAGGCTGAAAGTGAATGGCTGGAAAACCATTTTATAAGTTAACTATAGCCAGAAAAGGGCAGGAGTAGCTATTCTGATATCAGACAAAATAGACTTTGAATGCAAAACTATTGTAAGAGACAAAGATGGACACTATATATTAGTAAAAGGGGTACTCTCTCAAGAAGAGAGAACAAACATAAATATATAGACAATTAATCGGGGTGCCTCAAAATACATGAGGAAAAACTAAGTGGAGAAATAAATGCCTCTACAATTATAGCAGGGAATTTAATACACCATTATCAGCATTAGACAGAACATCTAGACAGAGAATCAATAAAGAAACAAAGGCTCTCAACAATACATTAGAGGACCTTGACTTAATAGACATATACAGAACACTACACCCAAATACAGCAGGATTTACATTCTTCTCAAGTGTACATGGATCATACTCCAAGATAGACTACATGCTAGCCCACAGAACAACTCTCAATGAATTCAGAAATACTGAGATTATACAAAGTAATTTTTCTGACAATAACGGAATGAAATTGGAAATCACTAAGGTCCAGAGAAACAGATTTGGCACAAGGATATGTAAGTGAAACAACACACTCGTAGACAAACAGTGGGTCAAGGAGGAAATCTCAAATGAAATTAGTAACTACCTTGAAACTAATGAAAACAACAATACGACATATCAAAACTTAGGGGATGCAGTGAAAGCAGTCCTGAGAGGGAAGTTCATAGCCACAAATACATATATTAAAAAAGAAGAAAGAGCTAAAATTGCAGACCTAACTGCACACTTGGAGGAATTGGAAAAACAACAACAAACTAAACCAAAGGGAAGTAGAAAGAAGGAAATAACAAAGATTAGAGCAGAACTAAATGAAATAGAGAATAAGAAAGCACTAGAAACAATAAACAAAACTAAAAGCAGGTTCTTCAAGAATATCAATAAAATTGACAAACCCTTAACCAGACTAACAAAGCAAAAGAGGGAACAGATGCAAATACACAAAATAAGGAATGAGCAAGGGGATATCACTACTGACCCCACAGAAATAAAGAGTATCATAAGAGGATATTTTGAAAAATTATATGCCAGGAAGAATGAAAATTTAGAGGAAATGGACAAGTTTCTAGAAACTCACAAACAGCCTACATTGATGAAAGAAGAAATTGATGAACTCAAAAGTCCAATTACTAGCAAAGAGATAGACTCAGTCATCAAAAACCTCCTATCTAAGAAGAGTCCAGGACCAGATGGCTTCACAGCTGAATTCTACCAAATTTTCCGGAAAGAGATAACACCAATTCTGCTTGAGCTCTTCCAAAAAATAGAAGTAGAAGGAATATTGCCTAACTCATTCTACGATGCCAACATTACCCTAATACCAAAACCAAACAAAGATACCACAAGAAAGGGAAATTACAGATCAATTTCTCTAATGAACCTAGATGCTAAAATCCTCAACAATATGCTTGCTAATCACATTCAACAACATATCAAAAGGATTATATACCATGAACAAGTTGGTTTCATCCCAGGTATGCAAGGATGGTTGAATATAAGAAAATCAATCAATGTAATACACCACATAAGCAGATTGAAAGAAAAAATCACATGATCATCTATATTAATGCAGAAAAAGCATTTGACAAAATAAAGCAATCTTTCCTGATAAAAAACATAGCAAAATATAGGAATAGAAGGAAACTTTCTGAATATGATAAAGCGTATATATGAAAAACCCAAAGCTAACATCATCTTCAATGGTGAAATCCTAAAAGCCTTCCCTCTGAGATCGGGAACAAGACAAGGATGCCCACTATCACCACTCCTATATAACATTATCTTAGAAGTACTTGCTCAAGCACTGAGGCAAGAAAAGAATATAAAAGGCATCCAGATTGGAAAAGAAGAAGAAAAAATTTCATTATTTGCAGACAGCATGATCCTATACATAGAAAGCCCTGAGAAATCTACAATAAAACTTCTAGAACTTATAAAGGAGTTCAGTAATGTCGAGAGGCTATAAGATCAATGATCAAAAATCAGTAGCATTTCTTTACACCAATAACGAGCAATCTGAGGAGGAAATAAAGGAAAAAATACCGTTTACAATAGTAACTAAAAGAATCAAATACCTAGGAATAAATTTAACTAAAGATATAAAGGACTTACATACAGAAAACTACACAACACTGTTAAAGGAAATCAAAGAAGGCTTAAATCAATGGAAAAATATTCCCTGTTCATGGATAGGAAGACTAAATATCATCAAGATGTCTATCCTACCCAAACCAATCTACAGATTTAATGCAATCCCAATAAAAATCAACACTATATTTTTTAAGGAACTGGAAAAACTAACCACAAAATATATTTGGAGAGGTAAAATGACCCGAATTGCTAAAGACATATTGAAAAAGAAAAATGAAGTTGGAGGTATCACATTACTGGACTTTAAAACATGCTACAAAACTACAGTGAACAAAACTGCATGGTATTGGTACAAGGATAGACCTACTGACCAATGGAACCAAATTGAGAGCTCTGATATAGCTCCTCGCATATACCGTCATCTGATATTTGACAACGCCACCAAGTCCACACAGTTGGGAAAGAATTGCCTCTTTAACAAGTGGTGCTTGGAGAACTGGATATCCATATCCAAAAGAATGAGAGAAGAATACCATCTCACACCTTATACAAAAATCAACTCAAGATGGATCAAAGATGTAAGTATAAGAGCCAAAACCCTAAAGACCTTGGAAGAATGTAGGGAAGCATCTACAGGACCTTGTAATAGGAAATGGTTTCATGAACTTCACAGCCAAAACATGAGCAGCAAGAGAAAAAATAGATAAATGGGACCTTCTTAAAATTAAAAACTTCTGTACCTCAAAGTACATTATTAAGAAAATAAAAAGGCAGTCTACCCAATGCGAGAAAATATTTGCCAATCATATATCTGATAGGAGCCTAATATCCTGCATATATAAAGATATCCTACACCTCGAAAATAAAATGACAAACAACCCATTTCAAAAATGGGCAAATTACCTGAAAAGACACTTCTCCAAGAAAGAAATACAAATGGCTACAAAGCACATGAAAAAATGCTCGACATCACTAGCTACTAGGGAAATGCAAAACAAAACCACAATGTGATACTATCTTACACCCATCAGAACAGCAGCTATTAAAAAAACAGCAGAATATAAGTGTTGGAGAGGATGTGGAGGAATAGGAACACTCATCCAATGCTGGTGGGATTATGGAATGGTCCAGCCACTGTGGAGGACAGTTTGATGATTCCTCTGAAAACTAACAATAGATCTTCTGAATGATCCAGCAATTCCACTGCTTGGTTATATACCCAGAAGAATTGAAAGCAAAGACATTAACAGATATATGCACACCAATGTTCTTAGCGGCATTGTTCACAATTGCCAAAAGTTGGAATCAGCCCCGGTGCCCATGAACAGAAGAATGGATAAGCAAAATGTGGTACATACATACAATGGAATATTACTCAGCTGTTAGTAGGAATAAACTGCTAACACATGGAATAACATGGATGAATCTTGAAGACCTCATGTTGAGTGAAGCAAGCCAGGCATTGAAGGATGAACAGTATATGACCTCACTGATTTGAATTGAGGAAAGTGATCAGTCTCTGAGAACCACTGTCTGAAAGATTTGTTAACAAGGGAGAGAGAGAGAAGAGTAGGTTGTGAGCCATCACCCATATGGACATAATCTGTGGTAAAGTGATTGAGGGTAGTTGCATAATGAAGGATAGGACAGGTGGGTAGTGATATTACTGTGTTTGGTGGTGCAGGTTTAACAGGTGGGTATATTAGGAAGGGTAGGTTAGAATACCCAGGGCACGTAACCATGAATCTTGTCATCCCATAAGTCAAGACAGGGGAGTATCATACTCCCCAGGGGGATGGGGAGGAAGGAATAGAAGAGATCAATGGGGTATTTAGTGGTCATTAGAAATGTTTTTCATTACCTTACAGGAATGGACACAGGACATGGTAAATATCATCAAAAATTATTAAACTGTACCATCTAAATTGTAAACTGTACTGTAAACTATTGACAATGTTTAGTAGCTATGTTTCACTATCTGTACAACAGATATAAAGGGGGAGGGTGGTTGGTTATATGGGAATCACTAGTATTCTGTGTGTACTCTGCTGTAACCTAAAACTTCTTTGAAAACTAAATGAAATTTTGGGAGACACTGGGGAATGAGAGGGGGAAGGTGTCACGGTACACACTGGACATCCAATAATGCTGTGATAAAAGGAGAAAAAATTAAAAAATAATACTTTTTAAAAAATTATTTGTTTTTTCCCATTTTCTTTTTTTGAATGTCCCAATCCATTAATTATATTTTATTTTTAGTTCTTTTTTTCTGAGTTTCTTTGTATTTTATCTCTTGCATTTAAGCTTATCATTATTATTTCATTTTCCTATTAATTGCATTTGGTTATTATATGGGCTTCACCTTGAAGGAAGGTTTAGATCACAGAAGGGTTTAAATGGGGGCTGCAGGGGATCATTGGTGGGGGTTGTCTAGGATGGGGGAATTCATGGGAGTAAGTTCATTTGAATATACATGAAAGATATATAAAATTGTTCAAATGATCGAGGATGGGGCATGGTCACGGTGGATAGACAATCACTCAGTAAATGAGGGAATACTGAATTCCCAGCCTGGAGAGCTCTGCCACATTCTCCAAGGGAGCCGCAACAGTCCCCTGAGTGTAGGGGCAGTGTCTGGTAAAAGAGGATGGCCCACTGTTGGGTTCTTGATATTGATGACTAGCCTTATGAGTCTTTGCTCTTGTAATTGAAACTTGGCCTACTGTTATGGGGAGCCTAAGTGTTGCCATCTGAGAGCCTCTTTGTTGCTCAAATGTGGCCTCTCTCTAAGCCAAACTCAGCATATGAATGCATTACCTTCCCCCCAACATGGGACATGACTCCCTTGGATGGGCCTCCCTGGCAACAAAGGATTAATACCAAGTGCCAACTGGAAACATAACTGGAAAAAGACCTTGAATAAAAGGGGGAAAAGGTAAAGACAAATGAGTTCATGCAGCTAAAAGACTTCAAAGAGAGTCAGGAGGTCATCCCAGAGGTAACGCTTATGCACACCTCAGTAGGATCTCATAGAACACTGTAACCATTGGGGAATTTGATGCAATTATGAATTCCAAAAATATAATTGGATCATGCTTGTAATCTGATCTGTTAATCTGGGCATGATTAAGTTATGATTAGGGCGTTGACTGGGCCACGTCAGTAGGGCATTGAGCCCCACCCCTTGGTGGGTGGGGAATCGAATATAAAAGGCAAGGCAAAGGACAGAAGAAGCAGTCTTTTGAGAAGCAGTTTTGATGTTGGAAAGAAGGCCCCAGGAGAAGAGAAGCAAACCATTTGCCTGATCGTCTACAGCTGACTTTGTGGAGGAACCAG
>JAQZBX010056438.1:0-18185 GCA_029593785.1 Cabassous unicinctus
GGGAAGAGCAGGTTACTAGAGCTTTATGCTTTGCCTTGGTAGAATTTAAATGCAGAACACTGAGGAAGATAAAAATGTAAGAGGATAGAAGGAGTCAAAAGAGGGTAAGGATCAATATGATTCCAATTACAAACATTACTTTCTCATCAGTTGACATGTCCACACATGACAGATGGAGCACTGGGAGGAAACTAGATAAATTTGACTTTAACGTTAACACAAGGAAAACAATAAGGATATCTTTTATGATAACCAATAACATGTTTCTGAATTCTTCAATCAAGACAAACATTCTTGTAAAATCTGACATTTTAGTAAGCAGGTATACGAGGATTTGTTAGAAGAATTCAATTTCAGGTAAGTGCTGTCAATTAACCTACCTAAACAGACAATATAGTCCATCAATCTGAGGATGAGCACAAACTTGTTAATCTTCTCAGTGTATCCTGCTATGTGAACATGTTATTTCTAAGGCTTACAAAATTTTGGATGTAAGCTGTAGCTCACATTCCCAGTTATGTTAAAGACTTGCTCCTTGTACTCATCTCCCCAACAATATGAATGAGTGTTTGCATGAACAATATATAAAAACAATGTTTTTAAAATAAAATATTATTAATCACTCTCTCACCGTTCTAATAACAATGCATTTCCCTGTTTGCACAAAAGCATCTACAAAACATACTACTTTATCTCTCTTATCTACTTTCTGGACAGCTGACAATAATTTCTGTTGCTATGCCAAGCTGTTCCCCATAGTCACTCAAGTAGGCACATTCTCTGTTTTCCATGGGCTTACAAGAAATGTATACCCAGGTTACTGCTTGACCTGAGAGACTCATTGGGGAAAATGTCATGGTAGAACAATGGTGAGGTTACCTGGAAGCCGACATGCCCAGCTCTTACCTCATGTTCACCTGGGGAATTTCATAGTACATTTCGTATATTTGTTATGCCTCATATAATGAAAGGAAAGATAATTCACATATTTTCATATGTTATTATATATTCCAGTTTAAATGCTGTGCTGGTTGTTTTTTTTTTGTTTTTGTTTTACTGGGAGGTCCCCAGGATCGAACCCCGGTCCGTCCATATGGTAGATAGACTCCGAACCTCTTGAGCCACATTCGTTTCCTATGTTGTTTAATTTTTATCAGTAATGTTATTACACCCCTGTTTAAATTAACACTTCATGTCGGTCAGCATATTGCTATCACAGTAAAGGTTAGGAAAGAAAAGATCAAGTGTTCATAGAAGAAATAGGATGCAATGTTATAAGTTTGGATCCACTGCTAGGTTCAGGTAATGTGCAAGGTTGTCAGTCTTCAAAATCCTAACACATCAGGTCGATATGCATTTTGAAAAGTTCATAGGTTGCCTAAAGTGAGAAATGGGGCCTATATTTAGAAAAGGATTCCATATCATCAATGACATGCTATGAGAAAACAATCTTTTAGTCTGTACATTAAAAAGGGAAACATCTGGAGACCGCTGATTAAAGAGGAATATGAATGTGTGCTCTGTTTATTAGTTACCTGAAAAATAGGAGTGATATTCTAAGCATATTTTAATATGTCAGATGCTGCTGCAAATCTCCCTCAACCCCCATCATAGAATCCTGGACTGGTACCTATGATGAATTGGCCAAGAAAGACATCTTAGATATGTTTCAAAAATTAATTTACATGACTTACTGGTGTAAGTGCAAAAGTTGATTTCTGTAGTACATCCCCTTTTCTCATTGGAGGCTTCCCAGAGAGGCAGTCTTGAGTGCTAATGCACACACTTTCAAATATGACAGAATTTGAAACCTGATTTTTGACCAACGTATTTAGGGTAGTGCCCTGCAGATAGCAAGGTATCATTTATGATGAGAGAGTATCCTAAGTGGATATTGCACTAGATATTTTTGTTTTCAAAAGGAATCAATTTAAAATAGAAGATTTAATGAGAATGTCATCTTCAAATTTATGCATGCATTTTAAAAAATCAAATGTAGAATAAGATTCATAGTTACATGTAATAATATTGAGGCCTTGATATAGTGGTCTGATATTTTTCATTAGGCACTGCCTATGTTCTCAAGAGATTCTTGTCCCTCTAATTGAGAACATAGCAGGTCTCCCCAGGATGGGAGTTTAATTTTTTTTTTATTGTGTGAGTCTCCACCCACTGAGATAACATCCTATGAAAAGATAAAAACATTCATATTCCTTAGAAGCATGCCCCATATGCCCTCTTTCCCACATATCTCCCAACCCCAATGCCCTGCATCAGTAACCCTCTGCCATCTTTTCCAAAAATATATTCCCACCATTATAGTTTTAACCACAAACCTGCAAATCCCCAGAGTTCACCTGGTCCTTCCTCCAACCATCCCCCCAGTTCCATGGATAGGGTCACCACAAGTTTCAAGGAGAGAGGGTGGATCGAAAGATAATAAGGAATTTTCAGGGCATTAGAATTGTTTTGCATGATCTTGCAATAATGGATACAGGCCGTTTTAAATTTCATCAAACCTATTCAAGTGTATAGTGCAAAATATAAACCATAATGTATATCATTGACCATGGTTAGTAGCAATGTTTCAATATTTGTTCATCAATTTTAATAAATATACCATCTACATGTAAAATGTTATTAATAAGGGAGAGTGGTAAAGGAGTTGAATGTATGTATTTCCCCTATATTTTCTGTGACTTTTCTGCAATCTAAAGTTTCTTTGAAGACAAAATGAAAAAAAAATAAGACATTGGGGAACATATGGAAGAAATTGTAATTGTACATGTAAGATAACAGATATTAAAGTGAGGAAAGTCATAATTTATTTTTTAAAATTAATATTTATCCAATTTTTTATTTTGTAATTTATTTTTTATTTTTTGTATAATTTTTTTATTTTAAAGAAGTTTTGGATTACATAAATGTTACATAAAAAATATATGGGATTCCCATATGCCCAAAGCTCTCCCACTATCATACTTTCCCATACTAACAACATCCTTCATTATCTGATGAAATTGATAAACCCATATTCAAGCATTGCTAATAACCATGGACTATAGTTTACTTTACAATTTACACTTTTTCCCACACAATTTTGTAAGTTATGAGGAAATATACAGTGTTTTTAAAAAATTATTATTGATTTCTTTTTATTTATTTATTTATTTATTTATTTATTTATTTTATTTGTATACTTTTTGGCTTCATTGTTGGAGAGGATTAGAATCTCAGAAGTATCACAACTGTGGTAGGAGAGGATCACTGGTAGAGGATGTTGGTGATGGGGGATGTGTGGGGAATTGTGCATGAGGAGCATGCTTCTAAGGCACATGAATATGTTGAAGTGTATAAGGGGCATTGTCTCAGTGGTTAGAGACCTACACAATAGCCAAAATAATATTGAACTCCCATCCTGGGGTGCACTGCTATATTCTCTGATAGAATGGTAAGAATCCCCCAAGTACATGGTCTGTGCCTAGTGAAGGTAGACAGACTATTACACCAGGCCCTTGATATTAGTGATTATGAACCTTTTCTTGTGAAATTGAACCTTAGACTACTATTATATATTGCCTTAGAATTACTTCCTGAAAGCCTCCTTGTTGGTCAATGTGGCCTCTCTGTAAGCCAAACTCAGCATATAAATGCACTACATTTAGCCTGGTTTGGAACATGACTCCTGGGGATAAACCTCCATGACACTGAGTGATTACTACCAAGCACCAACAAGCAATGCATCTGGAAAAAGATCTTGACCAAAAGAAGGAAATATCAAATGCAATTGAGTTTTTATGGCTAAGAGATTTCAAAGTGAGTCAGGAGGTCATTCCAGAGGTTATGCTTATGCACGTCTCAGCAGGATATCATTGACTGCCACAATAAACAGTGCTTCAAACACTGGGGTTCTTGAGGAATCTAGAGACATCTAGACACTACAGGAAGTGCAGACAAGCTCAGGAATTTGGCATCCTGTTAGTAGCCTTGCTTTGGGATGTATTCTCCACAGTGTAACACTGTTAGACTCATTTATTCTCTGCCCCTTTTACTTGAATCTATAATTAACACTATACTTGTTAAATGTATTTTCCAGAGACTTAAATCTTTGGTCTGTTCATATGCTGGTTGAGCCCTGAATCTAAGCAGAGTTTCAACACCTATTTTCCATGTCATTGTCCTCACCCAGGACAACTAACAAGGGGATGATGATGGACAATGATGATCCTAAGGAACAGACAGTGTCTGTTACTGCAAGTAAGATAGCTCCATCCATTTGCCCCATGGTATTTAAGCACCTTTTCAATTAGAAACAAAGTGGTCATCACCATTCCAAAATCCTAAAGATTGGGGAATGAACAATGGAGTAATATAGACATTATTATTATATAGACTTATTATTATTCTAGAAAAGGAAGAGCTTTTATCATATATATATTAAGGCAGTGGTCATCAGAGGTTCTGAGGGGAGGGAGAGGGAAGGAATAGATGTAATTTGGGGGAATTTTTGGTACCTTGGAGTTTTCCTGCATGACCAAGCAATGATAGGTATAGACCATTACATATTTTGTTATAATATTTAAAATTTTGTGAGGCAGAGAGTTAACTATAAGATAACCTATAGTCAATGGTTAGTAGAAATGCTTCAATATGTGTTCATCAATTTTAACAAATGCACCACAGTAATGAAAGATGTTGTTTATGTGGGAAAGTGTGGGAGTGGGAAGAGGTGAGGAATATTGGAATCTTGTACATGTTTTGTAATATTCATATAATCCAAAGCTTCTTTAAAAATAAAAAAAATTAAAATAATTCAAATGGAAGTATAGGCTGCTACTTCCCCTTTAATTAATTCATCATTATTTAATGTCATTGCTAGTAAAATAATTTCAAGGAATAACTGGCAGAAAAAATCATTTTGATGTTTGTTCTACAAAGAGGTTAAATCCAGATATTCAAATTAAACAAATATGTGATGTGTGGTGTTCTATAATAACAAAAAATAAATTAGGTTAACTAGCCAATGTTATCCATGTTCCTGTTAGAATTGCCATCTGTAAAAATTGGAAAATGATTCCCTGAATTCATCTAAGAAGTCTAAATTGACAGCTGCCTTTGCCATTCAGAACTATTGATTTAGAGTACAAAATTGAAATACAAATTGCATTTAGAATATTATGGGATATTTTACCAAAGATGGGAGAAGATCTAGGTTGAAGGTTCAGTATTGTTTCTTCTAAAATTAATATATTTGAATAATCCAATTGTGGAATAAAAGCATCAATGTTTGAAGTTTTAATACAAACACTACCCATAGCCCATCCTCTCTGTTTTCTACTCATATTGGATTATATTAAAATCTAGCTCATGGTAAACTTCTAATACTATGAAAGTAGATAATTATGAGGAATTCCAATTGAAAGATATCTCAAGTAAGTATAGAAATGCATCATTAACCTACTGTACTTGGATGATTTTATATCTAAATACTAAGTAATTTAAATTTATAGAGAAAATGTTACATTAAGTAAATAAAAACCATTAAATGGCTAAATATAGGCCAGATTTATATTTATCTAATTAAATGTTTTAAAATGTTGTAGATATTTTCATAATGTGTTATTGTATAATGTACAGTTACCATTAAAGTTGATTACTTAAGTCATATGTTCACTGTATAAAATTGGCACAGATACAGTACCTGGAAATTATCTTCTGAATCATTAAATTTTCATCATCTCCAAATATTATCCTGCTAATTTATGATTATGCCTTCCACAGAACTTTCCTCAGAGCCTGTCTTACATCTTTGTTTCTTAAACTATACACGATGGGTTTCAACATGGATCTAAGAATGACTTAGAATACAGAGAGTCCCTTATCTTACCCTGAGGTTTGCAAAACACTGGGAATCATATATATAAACATGGTTGGACCAACGTAGACAAACACCCCCATCAGTAGCGGGAGCTTTGTTTCTTCCCTTAGATGAATTTACATGGAGATCACTAAGAAATATGAGAGTGTATGAGATAAGGATGAGATCAAGGGGTATAAGGAAAATAAATTCCCATTACTAACAATGCTTTCCCCTATTTTGAAGTATCCTCATATGAAAGCTGGAGGATTTCCTATAATTCACAGAAGAAGTGGTGGACTTCTCTTGAGCCACATCTGGGAATATGCATGAGGTAAATGTTATTAACCCTTAAGGAAATCATTACCCCAGTCCAGGACGCAATGGTCATATGCAGGCAAATTTCAGAATTCATAATGACCAAATAATTCAGAGGGCTACATATCACCACATACCAGTCATAGACCATTAGATTGAGCAGAAAACATTCACTGCCTGAAAGGGCAGAACGGAAATAACTTGAGTCCCACAGGCAATTTATGAAATGTCTGATGTACCTGACAAAAATTTGTTTAGCATCATGGGTACAGTCATGAAGCTGAAGGGGATGTCTATGAGGGAGAACTGGCTAAGCAAGAATTACATGGAGCTGTGAAGCTGGGGATTAGGAGAGAGGAAGATGACCAGGATGGTGTTTCCTGTGATGGCAACTACATAGATAAGGAGAAGATTGTAGATAGGGAAGTGAACATACTTGTTCCTGGGAACAGTTCAATAGGTTAAAACTCAATATGGTGGTTATTTTTTTCTCCATGTTTTGTAAACAACTAAATTGGTGAAAGGAATTAATATATCATTTAACTCTAAAGGAATTTATCAACAAAACTGACTTTTGCATATTAAATTTGTGATACAATTATCTTCTATATTTCTATCCCATTTTTTATCCCTTGGAGAGAAATATGCTAAAAATAACATTTAGATATTTTAATATGTACATTTAGAAAATGCCAATAAAATGTATATTTATATAGGTTACTAGGAGATAAAATAATGATTGAGAAGAGGTCCTGATGATTAATGTAGGTAGAATTTTCCATTAACTATTAATGGAATATTATGGAAATGGATAAAGTTGATAGTAACATTATAGTGAGTATAACTAGCACAGCTGGTGTATAAATAGGATTGTAGCTGAAAGGGTAGTCTAAAGATGTAAATGTCAGTTGAAAAAAGCTGAAGAATAATGTAGGGACTGAAGAACATAGTGATCCTGGCAGTGGATGAGGGTTGTAGTTAATAATACACATACAAGAATGTTCTTCTATGAACTAGAACAAATATAAATCATTATTACAAGATGGCAAGAATATAGTGATGCATGGGAAAATACAATTAATATAACTTAAGGAATATAGTTAACAGCATTATTGTAATATTCTTGCATCAATATCAAAGAAGTTACTCTATCAATTCTAAGTGTCAATATTAGGAGATACGAGATTTTTTCTTCTGGAGAAAGGAAAACATTCAAAAGTTTACTGTTTTTATGACTGCACAACTCTGTGATGAAAGTGACAGCCACTGAGTGTGCACTTTGGATAGAATGTACAAGGCATGGGGCTGTATAACACAGCAAACCATGTGGTAAAAGACTGTCATTAACAGTGCATATATGAGAGTGTTCTCTCATGAAATATAGCAAATGTAAAATACTATTACATAGTGTTAATAATAGGGGATGTATGGAAACAATATACCAACTGCATGCTATGGACCATAATGATTAAAGTCTGATCATATTCTTTCCTAATCTATAACAAATGTTCCACAAAAATGTATGGTGTTTTTGGAGAAGTGATGTGTGGGAATTGTGAGCATCATACATGATTGCTTTGTAAGCTCACAAGTTCTCTAAAAAGTTCATTAATTAATGATCATACCCAAAGATGGCTTTCTACATGTACAAATCAAAGCATATAATTCAAATGCTGAATCATAAGGAATTTTATAGGCAGGTATTTCAGGATGCTTGGATTAATTTGAAATTCACTGTGTTACAAACATTTTGTAATGGAGCACAGTCATGTTTTGCAAAGTATATCAGTCAGCCACACCATCAGTCAATTGAACAATATATTTCCCTTATATAGAACAGTTTTGAAATACAATGTTTGCTTGATTCCTCTTATTCAATATTGGGCTGGTAACCAGAAAAGATTAAATTCAATAGAAGATTCTTGGATGGTTGTGTTGTATGAGGATCATCTTCTGCATTTGGATAGGTGTTCCCAGAAGGACAGCTCTCAGTAGTTGACCCATGATGCTGAGTGGCATGCATGGTATGACAAGAGCAATGCAGGAAGTTGTCTTGAAAAGTGCAAACCACATCAACCCCATATGATGCGGAGATGGAAACAATTCATAACAATTAGTAAGACTTCCTTCCCTGACATTTCACTGTGGATAATGAGGGTTGAAAGGTTAACTGGAAAATCCCAAACTCACCTTGCATTTATAAGATGTTGCTCCTATATAGAAAAACAAATGTATTTTATAATCTGTGATTGTACTCCAATTGGAAAGGCATAACATCTCACATCTATTTACAACAGACAATAAACATCTCTTCTAGCTTTGTCAGTATAGTCAGAGGTTGCATTTTTTAAAATAATGTAATCCTCCTATTATTTTATCATCCAGGCAAAACTGTGGCACCAGCAAGTTTGGTTAAAATTAGGGTTGAAACCTGCTGTAAAATAGAAGACACTTCCAGAAGCCTGTAATTTCTCTCCTATTTTTGTTTGTCCATTTTCATTTAGGTACTATGTGTGAGCACAGCTGTGTTCAGAGCACTAATCAAGTTGATGTGATAGATGGGAATTTTAGTAAGATATGGTCCTTTTGTGACAAGTTAGGTTTTGTGGCCAAAATTGAAACAAAAGCAACTTACATATCATTTTGTCATAAATCAGTAGCAAACCATGTTAAATCTGCTTCTCTTTTCCTATATGCCCATGCCTAATATCTGAATATACATCTATATCTATGCAACCAATGCCTATTATGCCTATTGGACTAGCAGGAAAAAAGTCAGAAGTTATTTAAGAGAAAGGCCTCAGCCCTTCCCACCTACCAAGTAATATGAAGGTTTTTCAGTTCTCAGAGCCCATGTGTTTGCAGAACAGCAAGCTGTCTCTGTTTCAGAGAATCAATAGGAGAATAAATTGAGATACATTTGGTCAGGATCAGGAAAATGACATTCTAAGGACTTTTGACTTTACTTATTCAAGGATGGGAAGAGAGGTGAATTTGTAGTGGGGTCAAGTTGAGAATTAAAGTGACCTTTTGCTATGGAGAAATATTCAGAAAGCTGTGAGCAGAATGGATTGCAAAGCCCTGTTCTATGAAAGCAGACAAATTTTCTCATATACAGCTATTCTATTAGACTGATTAGTTTACAGTAAAAAGCATAGATAAAAAATTTATCCTGAAAGAGTTTCATGAATTCTGTAATGAGAAGTATCTCTGACAATTTTTCTGGATTATATTTATTTCAGTTTCCCAGGATACTCAAGCAAATGTCATGAAATGAGTCAGGTTAACAATAGGAATATTTTTGCTCATAGTTTTAGGCTAGGAAAAGTCCAAATCAAGGCAATGCTTTTTTCCTTATTGCTATATCATTCTGGGACCGGTTTCTGGCAATATTTGGTTCTTAGCTTGTCACATGATAAGGTTAGACAGATGGCAGAATCTCCTGACCTCTCCATTACCATCCAGGTTTCATTGAGTTTCAGCTTCTTGCTTCCCTGGATTTCTCTGTCTGAATTTCACTCCACTTAATAAGATTAAGACCAATCCTGAATGAACTAGGCCACACCTTAACTTAAGTAACCTCATCAAAATGTCCAACTTACAATGCATTCAAAACCACAGGAATGGAATAAATATAAGAACATGGTTTTCCACGGTACATATGGTTCCAAATACCAACATTCACCTCCACTTCTTACAATGTCATCACATGTTGATTCATGAATCATGTTTTTATAAAGGAAGGTTGTGATTCTTGGCCATGTGAAGGGGTTCTGTGCTCAGTGTTTCCATGTTACCTGCTGCACTTCAGCTCATATTTGCTGACCCAGCAGTGACTATTTAGCAGTGAGCTTGGTTATTTAAAAGAGGGGTGAATAGAGATCCTAGTATGGAATCAGGGGCTTGGTGTTCCAGAAGAGAACTTCTATACCTGGCCTTAAATTATCTTGTGTTTGTTTCATCAGATTGAACTTCCTTCTGAATAATATAAAGAGGATAATTATCAATTCCTTTTATTAGATTTTTTTTGTTTTTGTTTTTGTTTTTGTTTTATTGTGGATAGAATAGAATTCTCTATCTCTTACTCAGCACCAGCATGTTAAAATAATTATGCTGTAACTGTAGCTCTGCATCTTAAATCTTCTGCCCAATTTTCTCATTCAGGATAGTAATATCTCCCCTCAAAAACAATCAATAAAATGACCAATCCAACTTATTTGAAATTGTAGGATGATAGAAACTGGAGAAGGACTCCAAAGGCAGTGGTCAAAGACAAAGAAAAAAACTACTAACAAATGAACAACAAATCTACCACCTCATAATGCCTGTCCAGACTTATCCCTCTTAGTTGTGTGCAGCTGAAGAGTCACACAGAGGTGACATGTTCTGGAGACATCTTAGCATCAATTCAGACCATAGAAAGTCTTACAGAAGCAAGGTAGAACCCTAAGTCTGTCCAAGAAAAAAGACGCATGTCTTCACATTTCCTGGAAGGACGTAAGCAACTAGAAAGTGAGTGCATAAAAAAGGGCTCCCAGAAAATAAAATAGATTGCTGCAGAACTGTTTGGAATAGGTGCACACACTCAATGAATTATTTGGTATTTGAAAAAATGACCTTTTGAAACTAGGATACCCTAAAAGAGAAATAAACAGAGGTAGAAAAGTTTCACAGAAAAAAAAAAAAGTGAAAACTGAACGGCTGTAAGGAAGGAATGATAATGAGAAGGGACAAGTGAGAGAAAGAGGTTAAACAAATCAAAGGAGCTGGGGAGAAAATTTGGCACAAAACCAGAGCTTGTCAGACATCCTTATAGTGTATGGGTTTCTCTAGACCCCTCAGAAGTCCCACTGGTTGAGGCACTGTTTACTGTGGCATCAATGAGATCCTGCAGACATGCATAAGCATAACCTCTGAAATGACCTCCCACCTCACTTTGAAATCTCTTAGCCATAAAGACTCATTGGTATTTAACATTTCCCCCTTTTGGTCAATGTCTATTTCCAGATGAATTTCTAGTTGGCACTTGGTAATAATCCCAGCCAGCTCATCCCCAGGAGTCATGTCCCATGTCAGGTGTAGGTAGTGCATTTATATGCTGAGTTTGGCTTAGAGAAAGTCCACTTTTGAGCAACAAGAAGGCTTTCAGAAGGTAGGGTAAAGGGGGAGGGCGTTGGGTAAATGGGAATCCCCTATATTTTCATGTGACTTTTCTGTAACCTAAAGCTTCTTGGAAGATAACATTTAAAAAAATAAGACACTTGGGGGACATATGGAAGAAATTTTCACTGTACATACAAGATAACAGTTCTTACAGTAATGAAAAATAATGTATTAAATTTATCTTATTTCAAATTTATTTTTATTTTTGTATTTTGTTATTTTTTAAATTATTTTATCTTCTTATTAATTTTATTTCTTTTTTGCTTCTTTTTTGCAGAGATTTTGTATGACAGAAGGGTCACAAAGGTGTCAGGGGAGGATCACTGGTGTGGGGTGTCAGTAATGGGGAATTTTGCGGGGAGGGGTACACCTGGGGCATACCTCAAAGGCATATAGATATGTTCAAGTGTTCATGGGGCATTGTCTTGGTGGGTGGAAACCCACAGATAACCAAAAATATATTGAATTTCCATACTAGGGAACACTGCTACATTCTTTAATAGAACAGTAAGAATTTCCTGAGTACATGGGTAGTGCATAGTGAAGGAAGACAGACCATTATGCCAAATCCTTGATATTGATGATTGTACTTATCAACATTTTCTTGTGAAGTTGAAACTTAGCCTAGTATTATATATTGCACAAGATTTTCATGACTCCTTCCATGATATTTTCATTCAGGTTTTCACTCAAGGCAATCTTGTAGGAGAGGACTGCTTTGAACACTTTTCTAAAAGAGAATTTACCTCTAACTCAATTTCAGTACTGAGGTCGATTTTAAAGAACTTTCATTTTTATCTTATATTACAAACTTGTTCATCAGTTTTTTTGTTCAGTCTACCCTACTAAAATCTGTTTTGTTCATCTATGTTTTTTGTCCCATTAAGAAATGGAACACCTATGAAACAGCTGGTAAGCTGGAAGATTTTAATCCAACAATATCAATAATCAGTTCAAATATGAATGGACTAAGCACATTTAAAATAAAGATTGTCAGAAAAGATACAAAATCAAGATCCAATGATAGGCTGTCTATAAGAAATCTACTTAAAATATGAAAATAGATATGTAAAAAATAAAACAATAATAAAAACAGACCATACAAACACTAACCAACAGGAAACTAGTCTCTGGCCCATATTGAAATTTCCAATATCTTTCCCACTATTATTTCTCAATTCTACTTATATGCTAAATATGTATTTTAGGCCATGCTACAATATTTTCCATTTCTTAAATATAGCAATCTCTTTTGTCTTTTGTCCATGAGCTGATTAATGGTCAGAAAATGCTGCAGGAATGAAACGGAAACACTCTGAAGCTTTGTATTCTTTGGGGGAGGTGGCAGCCCCGTTTATTCAATCTCCTTCAATATATATACAGTCAGCTATATCAGGAGGTATGCCCAAGCAATTGCTGTATGTGAAAGCACTCAGGTTTTTTTCACAGGAGATAATGGAGAGGCAGAAAGCTCTAATTAAGTAACAGTGTAAAGTGAGAAAGTCCTCATTGTTTTCAGCAGGAACAGATAACAGCTTTTCCCATGCAGCAGCAATTTATTTGCACAGCAAAGCAGGTTTAAACTGTTTCACCTAAGTATTCCCATATCACTCTCTTTATTGTTTAAGAAAGAAGATGAAAAGGAAAGGGGAAAATATATCCTAACACAGTCTTTAAAAATATCTGTTTTGATTTCATGATTGGTAGTAGTAAGGCTAGGTCGCTGTAGCTACTTGGGTTCCAAACTGGGCTGTGTGTGGGAAACAAAGTAGCCACGGAGGCAGTTGACTTCCCTTCGGAGGGGTGATGATTACTGTCCTGCCTCTGTAGGCCCTCAAATTCTCTCCTGATGGCCCCCTGTGACTATTCCTGTCTTAGATTGCTCCTTCCCTGAGGAATCTTACCCATCTCTAGCTAACCAGCTATCCTCCAGGGACAAACAGAGTGATGTGAGACTGCCAAAGTTTTCGTGGCCTCCATGCTCAGCATCTGCCTTGGGATACCCGTGCTCACTGGTGGGGCCTCTACTCAGGTTATAAGTTTTGGAAAACCCAAGGTTACCAGCACCTAGATGGCTTATACAGCTTAAGGAGACACAAGCAATCCCAAATATGGGATGGGTTCAGGATACCCCAAGAATATGGTAAAACTAGAAAAGGCAAGTGAGAAGGAAAGAAAAGAGACTTAGAGGTAAAGCTGGAAGACATAAGGCTTAAAGATGTTTTAACTAAAGAGTTCTTAAGTCTTCTCTTTGTTTCTTTGTTCTTGATTTTCAGATGTGGGAGATTAAGGTTAGGCAGCGACTAAGGTGATGAATTTTTGTTCAGCGTGATGAGCTCGAGAGAGGGCTTTGATGAACTAACTTAAGGATTAACAATAAAACAAAAGCATGATTATTTCAATAACAGATATTACCCAGATTCTGTTAAGGCCATGAAACCAATTAGACGAATTTAACCATTGCAGATTATCATAAAGTGTTTGAAACATGTTTTGCTGAGCAAGAAGCTGTATTTAAGATAGTTGATAACTAATGAATTTTTAGGTTTAATTGTTATATTTCAATCTTTTATAATATGTATACATACATTCACATGCTTAACAAACTTGTAGACACACTGATACACTTTGCTCATATTTGGCTAGACTCTTAGATACAGGATAAATGTCAATAAGTAAATTTTATTTAATAAGTTTATACAGATAATTGGAGTGAGAAATAAGAATAACATAATCAATTAAAAGATTAAATTAATATTGAACAGAGTTATCAAATGATAGATAAATAGAGCTGTTTTACATATATACTCACTAACATTTACCTTTTGGCTGAGAAGTTTTGAATTAGCAGCTGATACTAGAGTTCTGCCTGAAATAAGAAAGTGCTGACTAGCAAGGCATAGCTTTGCTGATTAATAAATTTTTTTGCAACAAATTAATAATAATGTTTGGGACCACTGCATACAGCAGTGATGGCACTACCTTGGTGGACTGACTGACCTCTAGAGCATCGATGTCATGTAAAAGGATGATTAGGTCTGGACTATGTTTCTTCAACAAGGTGCTCCTGGAGGCCATCACCATTTATAATTCTGGTACAGTGCCTGATTGGATGAGAATTGGAAATGAGAGGAGAGAATGAAGAACTGTTAATTGAGATGGCTCTAATAAAGGTGAGGTTAGCAGGTTGATAATTAAACTTTGGCTGATAGTGTAAGTAATACTGAGGTAAGATTTGAGAGCATCAGGTGTGAGAGGTGGAAGAAAAACATAAAGGGGTTAAATTAGAAAGAAACAAAATTGCATGATTAATGGGTCAATGCCCTTTTTAAGGGGGACTGATGGAAGGATCCAGTTTCCCCCAGTCCAGTAGTGAAGTATGTTAGCTGAAGTTATTAGGATTTGTTTTAGTAAGAAGAAAAGAAGAAAGACATGTAGTACTTGTGTAAAAATTGATGATATAACAGCCAAATATGCAAGGAACTTATTTTCAGTGTTAGTAAATTTACTGGGCCATGCCATCCTGTATTCTTATCATCCCCTGTTAAGGGCTTGTAAAGCAGCTGAGATTTCACCGTTGACATGGTACAAAGGAAATGCTGTTCAGCTGCTGTGAAACCATCAGCACCTCAATTTAAAACATTTAAAGTATATAGAGCTATTTCTATATTGTCCTTCAGACTGGATACTCCTTGGTCCTTATCCCCCTTTTTTGTTTAAGAAAATGATTTAGAGTGGAGTGACAGCATTCTGTCCTTTTGGCTTGTCCTTTTGGAGTGCAAGGTGTTCCTGTAATATGTTTAATCTGCCATTGTTGAAAGAAAAGTGATAGCCATTTAGAGGTATATCCTGGTCCATTATCAGTTTTAATAGTTTTCGGGCATCCCATATGATTAAATGCAATTAGTAGGTGAGTGATCACTTGACGGGATGATTCTCCTTTAAATGGGGTAGACACTGTGAAATGAGAGAAGGTATTAATGGTAACATGGATGTACTTAAACATGCCAAAAGCAGGATAATGGGTGACACCTGTTTGCCATATTTGGTTTGCATTAAGGCCTCAGGGGTTAGTTCCAAATAGACATGATGATAGTGTATGTTTTTGGCAATCAGGACAAGTACCCAACAACTTTCCTAGCTTGATCTGAAGAGAGCTGAAATTGTTTTTGTAGAGCTTTTGCATTTTGATGGCAGTAGCTATGTGATAGCTGGGCTTGCTGAAAAGCTAAAGTGAGACTAACCAAGGAATCTGCTCTTTAATTTCCTTCAGTTAAAAGTCCAGGCAATCCAGAATGAGACCAAATGTGAATGATGAACAGTGAATGCTGTCATACTGAGACCAATTGCTGCAGTGTTAAGAATAGAAAACACAGATTTTCATCAGCTGGGGTTTAATAAGAGCCTGTTCAATGTGCTGTAAAGTATATACTACATAAGTGGAGTCACAAATGATATTGATGGGTTCCTGATCAAAATGCTCTAGGGCCATAATGGCTGCTGCTAATTCAGCCCTTTGAGTGGATAAATATTCATCTGTGACTCCTGAGTGCCATTTTCCATTTTCATTCCAGGTAAAGGCTGTATCCACTGCATCTATCTACCTCGGGAGCCTGTGAGGGAAGTAGGCAGGAAAAAGACTAGGCAGATAGAGAAGCTTGTTCATACTGTCACAGCTGCCACCTGCTTCAGACAAAACAGGCAAGCAAGCATGGCCATTCTTAATTTGCAGAGTTATTTATACACAATTGTTATTACTCAAATGTTACACAGAAAGAACACAAAGTACAACTACCTAGAATCATTTTTGCTGTGCCTAGGGAGTATGTGTACTCTTAGTCAAGGGCTTTGTAAACTAATAGCTGATTCAACAGTTGGACCACTGCCCGGGCCTCAACCTTCCCAGTCTAACACTCACAGCTTAACCCTTACAGGCTGCTGCCTGAGTCTTACCCCTTACACTACACCCCCAAGGGCAGCAGTTTTAGCAGCTGTGGGGGTACTTATTATGGGCTAAAGAGTTAATATAAGAGTTCTTTTTAAAATTGCTGCTGGTGTTGATGGCGTTGTCACTTCTACCTGCAAAGGTCAAACATTGGTTAATCTTCTCTACAATCCTGTTTTCTAGGGAAAAATAAGAGTGAGCCACCCCACATGGGGTGCTCTTAAGTTTTAAGGTCACACCATGGTTTTTATTTCTCTACCATGGAGCACTGTTACAGCAAGTAACAGAATATGTTTCTGTGGCCCTATCTGGGCCTCAGCAAGGGGTCCCTTGTTGCAACTTGCAACTGGACTGGAGCTGCTGTTCTGTGCACTGGAGTTTCTATGATCATTACTACACCTTCTTGGGGGTGCTCATTTAATTTTTGGACCATGGTCTAAAGACTTTTGTGCCACTCGCACAAGAAAGGCTTAACTATCAGTACCAAGAGTTGAAGGGTATTTTTTTTCCTTTAAAATGAGATACACTGCCTGAAGTTTGGCCTACTTACCACTTTAACTAAAGCCTATTTCACATCACATGGTGCTAACCCTAGGCTGGATGGATACAGACATCCACAGAGCAGAATAGCTTCAACTGGCCCTATCTGCACACTATGCAGACTTTGGGATTGTCCACCCCTCCTAGTTCCCAAGGGTACTGTGCATCCTGGATGGGGGTTACCCCTGCCTCAGGGCTCAATGCTTCTACATATGTCAGTAGACCCATGGCTGTGTCAACAGACATAAGGGCATATCAGCACTGCCAATTCAAAGGTAATGGCCTAATAAAATCTACTTGCCATCTTGTGAGTATGATACATTGTCACTCAATTTGACCCATAGTTCTGGGCAGTGGCCTTTGATATAACAGAGAACATCAGGGGCATGCATGGCATGCTGTTGAAGGGACCTTTGCATTCACAGCTAAGCTACAAAGGCATGCAGTCTTCATCATTGTGGGGACTCCAGCATGTAGTAGTTTCCAGTGCAGCCACATGGCCACATTTTGAACACTGTTTACCTGCAAGGTAAGTTTGGTCAATTAATCTACTTTCTCATTACCTGGATGCAAAAGGGGGCAGTGAGCTATTACATGGTACACTGTCACTTCTTTAGACAACTTCTAACATCATAGGTTTTCACACATGGATCATCCCCACAGGGGTCGATGTGGAAATGGCCTCATGGCCAAGTATGAATCACATGGCTCACAATTTAGCCTATTGGCGACTCTGACTAAACCCTAATTCATACTACATTGTATCAGTTTAAGGGTGCACTGCTATGGTGGTCCATTGAGCCACCTGCCCTTGTCTGGCTCCATCAGTATACCATGGCTGTTCTGTCATAGTCCCTACCCCAGCTTTGTACAGGGAAACTTCCCGCATGGGGACTTACAAGGGGGTCTCTGGGGCCAGTGTCCTAGTATACATTAAGGGACTTAAAACTTGCTACAATTCTTTACTCAATGGACTGGAAGCAAGCATGCTTCTCTGTTCAAAATAGGCCCCCCAATTAGCCAGGATCACCATCTGGGCCATGCCACTTTGTGGCCAGGCGATCCGATTCTGCACTCACCCTTTTATAGAATAGGTGGTGAATATCTTTATTGGGGTTTCCCGAGTTATGGACTCAGTACTCTGTGCAGGAGTGCATATGACTGCCAATTGCTTCTCTATGAGACTATTGCGCTTCTCTGCTTGTCTCCATAGCTGAAACCAAATCTGCAAAAGAATCAGAGGTTAGCATTACTTTATCAGTATAATGATACACTTGAATGGTGTAACCGTTGGGGAATTTGATGTAATTATGAATTCCAAAAATATAATTGGATCATGCCTGTAATCTGATCTGTTAATCT
>JAQZBX010056439.1:0-18205 GCA_029593785.1 Cabassous unicinctus
CGGTGGATCAAGGCTGAGAGGAAGAAGAAGTAGTCAACAAAACAGGAAAGCATCTCACTCCTAATTCAGTTTCAAGGTACTACAGGTTTGTTTTGTTTTTTTAATGTTTCATAATGTGCAATATGCCACATATTACAGAAAAAATGTCATTATGTACATTTAAAATAATAATATGACTATCTATGTACCTGTCATTCAGCTTAAGAAGTCGAACATTCCAATACCTCTGAAGTCTTGTGTGCCTCTCCCCATGACAGCACCCTCTTTCCCTGTCATTGTGCCCTACCCCACTCTGTACCCAGGAAGAAGCAATAGCTCATATTTTTTGTCATTCATTCACTTGCTTTTCTTTATAGTTTTGGCACATATCCTTATATCCCTAAACAATAGGTTTAGTTTAGTTTTGAACCTTATACAAATTGAATTGTAATACGTATCCTCTTCTGTGTGACTTTTTTTCTTATTCCACATTACCTTTTTGAGATCCCTTTATGTTGATGCAGGTTACTGTAATTCATTCATTTTTACTGATATGTAGAATTCCATGTATGATTATACCTCAATTTACTTACCAGTTTTACTGTGGATGGCTTTTGAGGCATTTACAATTTCTTGCTATCACAAATAATGTGGTACATTCTTTAGCCTTTCTCAATTCAAGAATTTCTATAAGTTGTGTTCTTAAGAATCAAACTGTGTGAGCTGTAAAGTACTACTTTATTAGGTAATGGCAAACTGTTTTCCAAAATGGTTGTGTCAATTTACACTTCCACCAAAATGTGTTATTCCATATCCTTGCCAACACTTGCTATTATCTATTATCAGAATCCTTCATTCTTTTCCACTCTGGTGAGAAATGATTTCTCAGTGTTTTTTTAGTTTCCATGTCTCCTTAATGATGATTTTGAGCCTTTTTCAATAATATAAGAATCTTCCCAGGATAACCAGAATTGAAGACAGGTGTCTACCTTTTAGATTTATATATCAAATTGAGAAAATAAAATACAAGCCAATGAAAAGCTATTAATGAAGTCAAACTACAATGTATCTAATGAATGTGTGTGTTAAGTTATGCAGCCTATATATATATAGTATTTCTTCTTTTTTACTCTTTTCTTTTTCCAACGAATATATTTTTCTTTTTCTTTTTTTTGTTTGTTTGTTTGTTTGTTTTCTTTCCAACGAATATATTTTTAATGGGAAATTTCACAAAGTCATATATAATTATTCTTGGCTCCCAAGTCTATTGGTGGTATAAGCCTGGGCAAGTCATTTGCTTTTCTAAGCCATAATGGATACATAAAAAGCTATATAAATGGCACAATAAAAAAACTGACACATAAAGAAAAGGATACCTGTTTCACTAACACTTAGAATCTGTCACTGCCCCTTTCTCCCTCCCTTGGTGTTCAAGAAGCATACATTTCTCTTCTACTTTGAAAATGTACATCTTTCACAATTAACTTAGACACGAGGAAAGGATCAATATTTCCCTTTGAGCATAGTCCTCAATTCTAAATTTGAAAATCACAGGACACAGGAATGGACCCTCTGGTCAATGCAATCTCTTCAACAATGCATGTTTTCCTTGACTGGCACCGCATTACTTTCTGTTCCCTCTGCCTGAAACACCTTTTTCTTTGGTTCTTTATATGGCCAGTTCCTCCTCACCTTTCAAGCCTCAGCTTCAGTGTCACCTCTCCCAAGAGGTGTGACCTGAATGTCCTTCCAAGAGCTAGCCCCTCCTCCATCACTGCCTTCTCATGCTCGTTTCCTTCTGAAGATGCATCACAATCAGAACATGCTTTATCTAGTCCTGACTTGTTTCCTACCTCACCTCCCCATTGGAATGTAGACTGTGAGGGCTCTTTTGTGCCTTCAGCACCTTGAACAGCGCCTGGCATACAGTAGAAAGGTGATGTAAGTAACTGCCATATTAGCTCATCTACCATTGTGTTTCAGAAAAGACTTCATGGTAGGATTGGACATTTACATGAGAATTTATAGATAAATAATCACTTTTTTGACCCCACAGGACCCTCACCCAGCAGTCTTTATCTCCACCTGACTAGTTTCTCCCTGAGCTTTCCTGCATGCCTTAATCTCTAAAAGGGCAAACAGGACAATATGCCTTTCTTATATTCCCCACCTCTTCCCCTTTTATTGTAAGTATCCAATAAAGGAGTTATAAAGGGAAAAAACACAAGACGATATTTTCTTTATCTTAATATCCAAATGATAGTTTTAGAGTTTCAGTCTTGCCAATAACCATCCCACTGCGAGAAGGACGCCATCTCTTATCATATTTGAAATTCAAAAAGGAGCTCAGAGTACCATCTGACAAAATGGTCAAGGAAGATGATGGGCTAGAAGCAGTAGCTTGTCAATGAGGTTACATCACATTACGAATATGGTTTATCACTGGAGCCCAGAGATATGCCCTCTCTTTGGTCAATAGGAAAAGGATAAAAGGTTCAAGATAAGGAAGAGGCACTTTATAAATGAAAACGTTCACTAATGAAATTAGTATCGTTATTGCAGGAAGTGCTAATTTTCCTGCTCACTGAGAGTTTAATAAAAATGTTATGTCTACTCTATAACTGTGATTAATCAGTGTGGTATTGAGAAGTGCAGTGATTCTTTTTCAACAAGGCAATTTTCAAAATTTGAAAAGGTGTAAATTTCATGCAAATTGCTTCATAATCATATATGTACAAAATGGAGCTGACAGAATTGCAGTGGGAAAGGAATCATTAACATTTAACATTTTTCTTTTTTTTTTTTTTTTACTTTTTCCAACTGCTCTTTAAAAGGTATATTGCAAATTAGAAGATACCATCAATTGAAACTCATACAGGTGAATGTCAACAAAATGGTAATATTTTAAACAAACTCGAATGCAGATTTTGAATTTGGCTAGCAATGTGAAATAGGTTTTGTAAAGGAAAATGTTGTTTGAATACAATGAAAATCCACCTGCTTGTTTGAACCACAATAGAGAGAGACGAAGAAGTGCTTTTCTATTTCTGGACTCCTCTCAGTAGGAAAGAGTACATTTTTGCTAAGGAAAGTCACATTTCTGCTCACATGATTCTTTTTTTAAAGAGTCCCAAGGCTTCTTGTAATTTTAAACAATGGTTTGCAAACCTGAGTGCTCCTCGTACAGATAAAGTGGCCTTTTCTGTAACCCCTCTTGGTCCCCAGCGATGTCTGAGCTGGGAGGGGCTTTTGTCCCCCTATAATGAGCTAGTGGGAGAGGCTGACCCACCACCTCCACTCTCCAGGTGCAGGTGCTCAGAGTCGGCAACAAGCACAGTCTGGGTAAATGCAGGTTATACATCTGTTGACATAGCTGGGGGAGGGGAAAGAATAAGCTCTGCAGCGTAAAGATGATGGACTGTTAGGTGCTTCCACTGATGAGCCTCACAACTTGCAAGATGCAAGTAGAAAACACACTTCAGAACACACACAGGCACTGGCATTAACACTGTGACATCTAACTAACAGCCCATTGTTTCTAGAGTTGAAGGAGTTGGAAGTCTTTTTGAAAATTTTTTAATCTATAACTTAGAAAGCAATGGTTAGTGATTTCTGGGTAATAACTCTTAGTGATTTTCAATGGTCTAAGGATTGCCACGGTTTCTTGCATTGGGTGGATTTTCTTTTTTTCCCATACAGGCCTTTGAAGAGACACTGTAATGATAAGTAGAAACCATTTTCCTCCCTCATCTTCACCTCGTACCTCATGCATTTTCTAAAATTATGACCTTACTCAAGGCAGTTATTATGCACAGTCGATGTTCTTCAGGAGAGTTTTTCAGAGGATAGTTTTTGATTAAAGTCACATATTTTAGAACCATCTGGTCACAAGGATTAATGCACGCTTTCTAAATCTGTGCGGGATTTTACGCCAGCGTTCTTCTGCCCTAAGTGTCTCGTCACGTGCCGTGTGTAAACAGGACGAAGATGCCTGCCACCTTCGATCCACGGAGCAATGAACAGTGGCTCTAGATTTGATGTGGCAACACATTTTCCACTTTATACTAAGATTAATAAACCTCGCAGAGACCCGGGCATGTGTCTGGAAAACGAGCAGTGGAGTGCGCATTTCTGATTCGTTAGACGGGGGATGAGCTGCGCACTCGCTGCTTTCTGTCGCTCGAGCCTGGTAATGGGCCCTCCGCTACACCAGGCGGGCTGCGGGCTCCACTGGTTTGTTGGCACAGCTAGGGCAGGAAAAGTTTCTCCTCATTTTTCCCCTGACTCAGCTCACCGGCAGCCGCAGAGGAGGCGTGGGCCAGGTGGAAGGTGCATCAGCCAGTGGGGAGCAGGCGGGTCCCCTCTGCCCTAGTCATGAGCAAAGGACACACTTTAAATTGCATCAGCATGGGATGGGGGAAGGCAGGGGTAAGCTTTGGGAGCCCAAAGCCCAGAATCAGTGAGACTGATGGACAGAATAATGCCCCACCCCAGAGACACCGACAGCCTAACCCCCAGAACCTGGGATACGTTACCTTACATGACAAAAGGGACCTAGCAGGTGTGATATTATTATTAGCCTGGATTATCCCAGATCCAATGTAATCACAAGGGTCCTTACAAGAGGGGGGCAGGAGGGTCGGGTCAAAAGAAGGTGATGTGACGATGTGTGACAACACCATGCTGCTGGCTCTGAAGACGGAGGAAAGGACCATGAGCCAGGACATGCAATCGACCTCTAGAAGCTGGCAGAGGCACGACAATATTCTCTCCGAGAGCCTCTGGAAGGAACCAGCCTGCTGGCACCCTGACTTGAGCCCAGGGAGCTTGTTTGGACTTCTGACCTCCAGAGCTGTCAGAGAATAAATTAGCATTGTTTTCTGGCACTGAGTTTGGGGTAACTTGTTACAGCAGCACAAGAAACTAAGACAGCGGTGAAGCCAAAATGCACGCCAGGACCACTGACTCCAAAGTTGCTCAGGATAAGTTTACCTGTCCTTGGCATGAGGCCTCGGAGGAAGGGCTCCCCTGAGCCTTCTAAGTGCTAATATCCAGTCTCTACCTCTGCCTGTAAACGCTGCTACCTGATCCTGGAGAGAAGGACACGGTTTTCAATGATCCTCTAATTCTCACACAACCCTATGGCTCATAACTTCCTTCATGGAATGCTCACGCTTCACTGGGGCGCCAGAGGGGTTCACTCGCCAGCCAAATGACCTCCTCCTGTATGCCAGTCCTACAGCCAAAGAAAGGACACGTTACTGCATCTCACACCTCAGCTTGTGAAGAGTCAAATTCATAAGTACGGCCTCTGTTAATTACTGCTGTATAACAAACGATCCCAAAAATTAGCGGCTAAATACAGCAGCTACTTATTTTCAGCCCACGATTCGGCGGGTCAGCAATTGGGGCTGGGCTCGGCCAAGCAGGTGTCTGCTGCCGCAAGGGGTTGGCTGGCTCTCGGCTGGGCAACGTGGGCAGCAGAGCCCATGTCTCATCACCCCGCATGCCAGCCCAGGCTTGTTCACACCTGGAAGTGCAAGGGCTCCAAACATAAACATAGCAGAGGGCAAGCACCAACGCAAAAGCGCTCTCCAAGCCTCCACTTGCCAAAGCAAGGTCCCTGCCACACCGATTTCATGGGTGGAGAAATGGACACCACCTTTTGATGGAGAGGCTGCGACATCCCATTGCAAGGGTATGGATACAGGGCAGAGAAGAATTTGTGGCCATTTTTACAATCTACCACAGGTGCTAATCCTTGGCATTTGTGGGCTTAATATCTGTTAACCAGGACACAAATTGAGGTAGTTCTTAATACCGAGGGATATTAATGAACCAAATCAATAAGTCTCTTGGTTAATTCACTGTAGTTTATGCAACTTAAAAGCAGAAGAGAGATGAGTCCAGAAATACTTTGGCTCTAAAAGTCTATCTTTAAGTCTATTCCAATTGGGGAGAAAAAAAGTGTGTTCATGAGTTTGCATGTAGCCTGAATACAGAATATCTTTGAACTCTCTCTTCTACACTAGCATCGTCCAATTTTTTGTTTTCATGCTTCTCAGTTGTGTTCCTGAACCACCCTCTACTGCCCTGAAACCACAATTGTTTGAATGATATTCAGAGCGTGAAAAATAAAGAAAAGCAAAGTTTCAGATGGGCAGTACTTACTCCATATACAGGAAAACAGACAGAAAGGAAAGTATTGTCAAAGGGTTTTTTGCAAATGACATTTTCAGCAATAGAAATTATGATTTATTTTCCCATGTAATCATCTTGATTGCAGACATCCTTTTGGGAAAAAAAAAAATTGCACTGCTCTTGGCTAGCTTTTTAAAGCCTCACAAGACAACTTCCAAACCTGATTAGTATGTATGATGGAAAATCAAATACATTATATTTAGCTTGAAGTGCAGAGTGCACTGGGTGAAAGACAGAAAGATAGGGGGAAGGAGGAAAAGGAACATCTGTAATCCTTTTCAGAGGAGCCTGTGCGGCACATGCCAGGGTGAGAAGCGGAGCTGTTGAGTTTGCTGGGGTTGTCTTTATGTAATTAACCGATTGGGTATCATCTCCTTATCGTATAACTCATGTCACCGACTTACGTGATGTGATGACTCTACACAGGACAGAGCCATTCTCTTTTGTTGCGACGTTTGGAGAGTGTGTCACTTCCGTAGATGTGGTCTTCCCTGAGCCAGCGTACACCCTCCCTCCCCTTTAAGTGGAACTATCAGATGGCCTAAGAGGAAGGCAGGTTTTGACTCGGTGTGGATATCTGACAGGGAGCTAAGCTTGGTCCAGGCCTCTCCGCTGGGGTGTGTGATATGCCCAGCTGGGGTGAGAGGAAGGTGAGGCGAGTGAGACGCCCAGGGCAAATATTTCAGGAGGTATATGCTCTCAGGATCTGGCAAGTGCAGCATCAGCCTGTGCAGGAATCTGAGCAGGAGCGTCACCTGAAAGGTCATGCCCTCGGTGCCTCGCACGCCTCACCCTAGTCTTGGCCCTGATGTCAAGGGCAGCAAGAGCGAAGGGAAAACAGACATGTTTCTGGTGTGTAAATGAAACCAGGAAGTAATTAAAACACTAGTTCTTACAGGAATACAACATGACTATATACATAGTAGAATGCAGAATTTGCATGGGCTTTTGAGATAAAATGAGATGTCAAAGGGATTTTATTGTGGAGTGGCAGCTTGAGGCAACACCTCCACGCTCCCAGTGGCCTTATTCCTTTTCCTCTGTCCCTTAGGCATTCCACCACAGAGAAGTTTGAAAAGCTTGCAACTTCCAGAGTGCCTGGATCAAATCCAGGGTTTCCTATCTACTCTGGTTTGAGAGCTCTATCCAGAAAAAAAGGACAATGGAAGATATTTGTTGAGTGCCTATTTTATGTGCTAACTATTGAATGTCCACTTAACTTTTTACTTGTAGCAATCCTGAAAATTTTTAACCCAATCTAGATGGGACATTGAAGCACAGAGAATACAATGAGTTGAATCAGATTATACAAGAAACTGAACATTTTCAACTCGACTCTATCTGCTTTTGCAACCAAAAGTCCTTAACCATCAAGTCCCCCTTCCCCAACCCCACTCCAATTCTTCAGGCAATATTACATACTTGGCTCATGATTGCAAGCATCTGATTCCAACTAGGGTGCTCTACTCTAAGCACCCTTTCCTTACATTTTATATCTTCCTCAAGTACCCCTTTCTTTTAAACTAAGCTTTCTGCCTCTGAAAACAACCTGAATAAATCTAGGCTTTGTTTTCTGTCATTTAGAAAAAAAATGTGCTGGTGGTAGGCAGGATTCTAAGATGGTCCCCAGATCCCCATCTCCTGGTGTACACAAAGTTTTCCCAGTTATTCAATCAAACATTGATCTAGGATGGAGCTGCTGTGAAAGAAGGGTTTTTGCAGATGTAAATAAGGCCCCAAATCAGGAGACCTTAAGATAGATCATCTGGGTGGGCCAGACCAAATCACACAGGCCCTTTAAATCTGGGTCTAGATGTCAGAGTGAAGGAAAGTCAGAGAGATCCGAAGCACAGGAGGGATCCAACACATGAACAGTTTCCATTGCTGGCTTTGGAGATGGAGGGGACCACGTGGCAAAGAATGTGAGCTCCCTCTAGGAGCTCCGAGCAGCCACCAGCTGACAGCCAGCAAGGAAATGGGGACCTCATTCCTACAACTACATAGAACAGAATTCTGCCAATGACCTGAATGAGCTTGGAAGCAGACTTCCCCCCAGAGCTTCCAGAAACAGCCCTGGTGACACCTTGATTTCAGCCTCAAGATCCTGAGCAGAGAATCCAGTCACCATGGTAGCTAATAAATGGGAGTTGTTTCAAGCTGCTAAGTTTGTGGTCATTTGTTGCACAGCATTATAAAATGAATGCAGCAGCATACAACAATTCCAGATTTTAAATACTTGGAAATATTTACTCCTTTGTCTTTCACAGACACTGTGCACTCAAATTATAAAATGCTTAACACAGGAACTCTATCACCATAGCTGCACTAAATACTTGATTAATTACTAAAGAATTGGTTCCCAAACAATACTTAATACTAATATTTTTCATGGGAGTAATGTGATAATTGTAGCCAATGAAACCAGGCCAGCAGCTGTTGGAATTATCTTTGTTTGCCATAACTTATGCAAAAACGCTTAAGCAAAATTTCAGATTCCAAACTGAGCTCAGAATTTATCCTACAAAAGGTGCCTGAGATGGTAGCATTGATTTATTTTAAGCTTGTTTTAAGCTATTTTAAGCTAGTACATAGAGAAAAACCCTATTATGAATATTTTGTATCAAATATCATCTAATATATTTAACTGCAGAGACACACAAATAAGAAAAACGTCTTTATGAATGTCTTCTTATAACCAAAATTACACACACACACACACAATGAGGACCCCTCAATGTCACTGATTTCTCTGAAGCAATATAATGGCAAACTCCTGAGATCCTGACTATTTAAGGCAAAACAGAAAATGCCCATTGAGGAGGAAGCGGGTGAACTGGGCTCTCTGCAACAGACTATAAGCCAAGTCATAAATTAAGGTAAAGCACAAAATAAAGGGGGAGAAAAAGGGTGAAACTTGTGGTTTTGTGCTTGTACACTTGGGGCCTGTAAGATAAACGGGCAGGGGATTTTCCTCTCCATTTCTGCTCTACATTCATATGGTTAAAGTCATTAGAACACTACAAAGGAGCAACTGCAAGAAGGCAGTTTCTTTTAAGGAGGAGGATTTAAAAAATTTTTTTTAAATAATTTTTAAAAAAAAGAAAGAAAGGAAAAGAAAAGAAAACCCATGCGGAATACACAAAAATAAAGGAACACTGGAAATCAAGCCAGGGGGTATTTGTGAATAGGACCACATGCAGAGGCACTGCTTTCTGGCATGTTTTAAAAAAAGATCAAGTCCTTGTCACCAGGGGGATGACCGTGTTGGGGAGCAGACGACAGAGCAGTAAACAGATAACCCCAGCAGCAGAGGCACTACTAGAGCATTGGAGGGTGGAGCGGTACCCAACTGGACTCAAGGTGCAGGGGAGGGAGTTTAGGGTTCAGGCCAGGCTTCTGGAAGAGTCAGAGTTTGTTTGGTGAAGGAGAGGGGCATTCTAGGAAGAAGGATCTGCACATGGTCTTTCAGAGGATCATCAAAGCTAGAGCTGGGACTGGGGAGTGGCGACACTGGCAGAGGTCAGCTCAACGAATTGGAGGCCTGGAGTCAGGGAGGCCTAGAGAGGAGGCCACCACACAGGCGGGCCTCAAGTCGGTGGGTTCATGCCTTAGCGTAATTGCTATACAGTGGCTGCAAACTCCTAGGGCGTAGGAGGCCAGGCAGTTTCTGTAATGCTGAAGTGGGCCTGATTGTTACTACGGCTAAAGAGGGGTGGCCACTGCTCAAGTCCAGCCAACTGGTGAAATGCAGGCAAATGAGGCCAGATGCGATTTTTCAAGGGAAACAGGAAATCCAGATCTTGTGAAGTCTCCCGACATTTAAGATGCTGGCAACACACTTATTTCATTAAAAAAGCAAACTGACAAAACCCAGCAGACCAAACAGAAGACATCTGCAAGCCACCAATCTGTAACTTCTGGGATATGAGTTGGGAATGAGGATGAAGAGTCCAAGTGCTGGAAAATTTTCTGGCTTCTTATCCAGGGATCAGAAGGCAAAAGCGTTGAAAGAAAGCTGATCACTGGGGCGGCAGCAGCCAAGACCTAAAGCTGCTCAGAGGTGAAAGCAATCTTCTCTGAAGGCTGAGAATGAGGCCACATCCTCTGAGTCTCAGGGCCACATTCATTATTAGCTCATTTGATCAACAAATAGTCGTTGAGGACCTACTGTGTGCCAGGAATGATCCAGACTCTGAAAAAGCTGTGGTGGGCAAAACAGACAAAATCTCTGCCCTAGAGGAATGCACATACATGTCCTCTTTCTGGGCAAAATGAAAAAAAAAAAAAAAAAAAAAAGGGACAGTTTTCAACAATTTTAGTTCAGGTCCCAACAGACACATGTTCAGCCTTTTCAGCTCTAGACCCATTCCCTTCTTAGAAATTAATTTCAGGACAAAAGACCTGAATGTCAAAGCCACTGCAGAGGTCCCCAGCTCCAGCATTCCAGAACTGAAGAGCAGGGACTGCTGCCTCTCAGCTGTACCCCGACACCCAGAACAGTGCCTGCACATGCCCACTGAGCAACCAACAATTGCTGAGTGAAATCGACAACTTGGGGCTAAGAAGTACTACCGAGATCCCAGGGGAAAAAAAAAATCATTAAAGTTGTTGTTTTGTTTTGCTTTGTTTTGTTTTTTGCAATTGAAAGCATTTTTATTTTGATTCCAAATCTCTCTGTGATGGTACTTAGATGAAACGGGTCTCAAGGTAAAAACAAAAACATTGGCCTTCATTCTGTTAACAAGATTAGGTATTCAGAAATGGACAAAGTCTAAACCTGATCTCCCACTTCAAAAAAATAGTGGAAATGGGGGTGCATGGACTTCCAGCAATCTCCCCTCCACACTTCCATCTCTGTTCCTCACTTATGACACTTCCCTTCCTCTTTTTATTTTACTATAATGGCTTTCAAAACGTGTTTGCCAATCCCAGGTACAGCTAATACAAATCAGTGCTATGCAAAATAATACTTTGGTGCATTTAGTTGCATTCTTTCCCGAACACAAACAGTAGCTAGTGGTGGGGGGAACGATGGATTTGACCCACCGTGTGTTAGTCTAGATATCCACTTAAATTGATTTCAGGTGCCATTCCGGTTGTAGATACTTTATAATTGTACTCTTACGCCAGTGTAGTTAAGATCGTACCCAAGATAAATGAATCACCTCTGATATGGGAACACACCGTTCCATCATAGAAATTCCCTGACCGTTCCTGGTGCTCTGACCCCCAAGAACTCTGCCCCCCACAAGTCGCAGTGATGAAATTCCCTCTGCCTCATTTTGACCGGGGCCTGACAGCCAGCCATATGTTACGAATAGCAGGCTGCCTCCATTTCTCGAGGTTTTTTTTTTTTTTCCTTTCTTTCTTTTTAAAAAAAGGGGAGGGAAGTACCTTGTTTATTTCCAAACTCCCTTGCATCTGATGTGCGATAGGCTGGCATTTGCTGTTAAAGCAGAAAATTATAAGGCGGGCCTAATTGACCCTCTTGTGTCTTTGAAAAAGCCTGTCCGTGGTCTCTAATTGACCCTCTAGGTACCTATGGAACAATGAATGAATCTTCAGGAAATAATGGAGGGCGATGATGAATAGCCTGGCTCTGGCTGGACCTCTGCCTCTCGGAGTCTCCCTGTACTTTCCCTCCTCCCCTCCAGGACACTATTCCTGGGATTTCATAAGCAGCGATTTATTATCATCGCTGAATAATAAATACCTGGTAGCAGACATTTTTAAAAATCAGACACATCACGATTCTGCAGAGATTGTGATAACATTCATTCAGCCTGGCATTCTCATTTTTCTCCCCAGCACGGCTCTGCGAGGCTCCTCTGATAGTTGTGGACAAAGTCAAAACCTGACACTTCTCTTGAGTGCCCGGTGAAACTGCTCTAAACATAAAGTACTTTGGGATTGTGGGTTTCTTCCTTGTTCAGATAAGAGCCATAAAGCAAGTGGCATCCTGTCAGTGAGCCGTGGGTACTGGGCCCTCTCCGTACAGGGAGATAAACACACACAAAAGCCTGAGCTCTATGCAGTGCTGGTATCCCCATTACTCAGGTGAAGAAGTTGAGGTGCAGACAGAGTAAGGAATTGGCCTCAGGTCATGAGGTCTAAAGCTTGGGTTCTGTACGCTCTAAGGCACTGCCTTCCCACCACATAACAGTACAGGCCAAATGTACACTATTAAGGAAAAAACATTTTTGAAATATGGGTAAGAGGATAAAAGGAAATACCTTTCTTTTCAATGAGTCTGTCTGAAAAATGTTCCCTTTCCCCAGACAGGGTAAGAGAGTACATTTGAATTTGGAAATATGCATGTCTCCATTGAGGCTTGTAAGAAGCCAGGGTTTCTCTTTGCAAACTCACAGTATTAACCATGCATGAGTCCTGCTGGACTGGAGGGTCTAGCTTTAGAGCTCAAACCGCGAGGGAGCCACAAGCCCTCTGCCAGACCCGGCTGGCTTTTCTGGGCCCCTTTTCCTTTTAGTCAGTGCTTTGGGGAAGAGGAGCCTGCCTATGCAGCAAAATTAATGCTTGGGCAAGGCTTCCGGATACTGAGATGGGGATGGGTCCTCGCCTGTAGTTTGTCCCATCTGTCATTAGAAAGCCCACTCCGAGTCAGGGGCCGTGGGTGGGCAGTGGCCTTCTGGGAGCCAACTGCTGCCAGCGTGTCTCAAAACTACTGGAGGAGGGAGTCAAATAATCAGACTAGCATGTGCGAGTGGGCCACCCAGGTCACCTCGATGCGAACACTCAGCTTTATGATTTTAAAAGCCAAACAAGCTTGTCAGGGGGGCTGCTTTTTTTTTCCTTTTTTTAAAATTCTGCTGACCATCCATCAACTAGCTTTGTTTTCATACCCTGGGTTTTACTGTATGACGATAAGGGGTTTATAGCAATGGCAGTGAAAAGCTCAAGACTGTGCTTCCCTCCCCTCTCCCTCCTGCCCCCAGCTGGCCACCAGGTCCGATCCATTTTGACTCTTTCCCCCATTGCCACTGCTACTGCCTTAGGTCCAGCTGCTCTCATTGAGGGCGGAGTTGCCCCCTGTTAGCTCATATTTTGGGCAACGGTTTTGTTTAAAAATTTATACCTGTTGCCTCCCTGCTGCAAAGCCTCTCAGGTGCCCTTGGGGAGAAGTCCTGGGGCCTCAGCAGGGCACCCGAACCCACCGCATTGTTAGCTCTTCTTTCCTAGCCTTCTCTCTCTAAGCTAAGCCCAATATTCTTTGCTGCGGCAACCCTGCAGAAGCTGTCCACGCAGCCCTGCTCTCAACCGGCCGCGCCGCAACCCTCCCAGCCCTCCTCACGCACGCTCCTACATCTGCCCAGGAACCGTTCTTTGTCCCAAGGCCAGACCACACTGACTGTCGGCCACTCGTACCCCCAGCTGCTCTGAGGGCACTAACCTGTCATCAGTCTGTGCACAGAGCCTGCCGCCACGTCCGCCTTCCTTACGGGGCTCTGAGAAAGTGGCAACAGAGTCTTACAGATCTTTGAACCCTCTGTGTCCAGGACAGTGTCTGGTACATAAATAAAAAGGGAAGGAAGGTAAGGGGGAAGGAAAGAAGGGAGGCAGAGAGGAAGAAAGGAAAATGAATGAAGAATGAGTGAATGAATGAATTGATGAGTGAAACCAGTAACTTAAAACCCTGCTATGCCTTTGGAAGAGAAATAACTAAGGGAGCTGTAGAAGAAATCTTCCTGTCCTACTCGGGCTGGGGGTATACATGGTAAGAAACACACGGATGCTGGGTGTGCGGCAATGACTAACAGTGAAACCTGACCTTCCACCCAACAATCAGTGCCCAGTTGGCTCCCAGGAATGACCAGGTGTATCTCTGATGGCCACTGGCTTACTCAGGAAACCAGCAAAGAAGTTAATCTCCTTTCATGACTGACAGTAAACATCCAATGTGGAGCTGGACTATAAAATTGTATCAAACTATAAATAGAATCATACTATTCCCTTTTAAATAACTCTGAGAGCTTTTATTCATTAGGATTCAGATGCCATGGAGGGTGCAGCTGTGCCTTCTCCCCTCCTAGCTCCCAAATAAAACACCCCATATGCAAGCAGATGGCACTGTATAAATCAGATTACAGTTTTCAGGGTGAGATGGCTTTATTGCAATGGCATTACAGTACTATCTTTTGGGGGGAAGTGGGGTTCGGCAAATCCAGCTTTAATCAGCTGGATCCATGCAAGGAGCCTTTTGGTTACCCACCAGCGAGCTGTCTATCGGCTCCCATTCAGAAGAAGCCCCCGATAATGCAGAAGAAAGGAAGACTGTTAGGAAGCCAAGGATGGCGAGGCCCCCTCCAAGAGCTGGTTCCATTCACACAGCAGAGAGTCCTCCCCCAGCCGGTTCTCAAAACCGCCCCGTGTTTGCTGCCACGTGTAAAAGGGGGTGGGTTTGCTCATTGGAAACCACAGGACTGAAACGACATTTGCTCGGGCACTTATCCCTGGAACAGGGAAGGCGAAAGTGGTTTCTCTTTCTTTTGATCTCAAGTATAAAATGGAGAGCAATCACATAGGTGGCATCTCGGCAGAGGAAAAACGAAGCTGACGGAAGGCAGGGTCTGCTTATTCAGAGAAGCTTCGTGGGAGGCTGGGGTGCTAAGTGCCTCTCAGCCTGTCCCCCGTCTGAGGGGTGGTGGCTGGAAGTGCCTGCCTCATGCTCACGGTATTTACCCTTCAAAGCAGGGGGCCAAGAGCAAACAGCTACCAGACATACTCAGCTAGATCTAGGGCATTCCTTTCCTTTGAAAGAGTGGCAGGAGCAGACTGCCTTAGCCCAGCCTCCCAGGAACATTTCAGCACTTGCAGTAGTATGACGGATGTCCCTATCTCCAAGAAAGCAAGGGGATATTCTTCCATCTTCATACTCTGCTGGGCCAATTTTAGAGTTTAAAAAATAAATAGAAAGAAATACAAGTAAAAGTACAAATGACTGCCAGACCTCTTCTCATGGTTAGAAGACTAGACACCTAAATAACGCCCACAGAAAAAGACAGGGGCATTTTGGTTCCCTTGGATTTCTTTCCAAATCGATAGTATAATTCCTTAATATCTGTATCATGGAATAGACTGTCCATTACTTACCATCTGAACTATGTAACCTCTGCCTTCAACAGACCTTGTGAAACACCCTTATAACAGATTCATCAATTGAATTCTGAGCCTCCAGCCAAGTGACAAGTGACATCATCTCCCTTATTCCTTTCTTTTCTCTTTATTCTAAAAAATGAGATCGTCCCTCAGTCTTTTTGTTCCTAACCTTCAGTCCAAACCCTTGGCCTGTCTCTAAGCTGTCCCAAGTATGGAAAGTGCATCATCTCCGAGTTGGCACATATTCGACCATCCCGCCCTGTTGCCATTTCCAACAGAGCCAAGCAGTAGGATATTTGATAAGAAGCGTCAGGGTTAACAGGAAATCCCCACGAGCTTTGAGTCAGGTCATGAAGAACTGAAAATTCAGAAGATGAGCACTAATCCACTATTCAAAACAGCATGTTCTTAAATCATGACAATCAAACAAGAAAACTATTTTTTTAAATTACATCTCCCAGACATGTGCTCTAGGCCAGGAGCCCGGCAAACTACAACTCTCGGGCAGAAGCTGAACCTGCCTGTTTTTGTAAATAAAGTTTTATTGGAACACAGCCATGTCCATCTGTTTACACAGAGTTTAATAGTTGTGATGGTGGCCTTATGGGTCGCAGAACCAAAAACATTAACTCTCAGGCCCTTTACAGACAAAGCTTGCCAACAGCCTTGTTCTAGGCTTAAAATTAGTTTCTGTGACCCTAAAATTCCTGGGTCTGCTTTCTCACGTAATAAATATAAGTGAAATGAGCAAACAGAAGTATTCTTAATGACAATATTAATGAATTACTAATTTGGTTTTAGGAAAGAAGAGAAAGTCAATCAACTTTTAAATACTCACAACCATTATTTTTTCAAAAGAGCTTAGGTCTATACCAGGTAACAGTTCACATCACAAGTATCTATGGAGTACCTACCGTGTTTCCGGTGTCTTCAGCATGGGATTATCCCTTCATTGTGGAGGGGAGGGAGCACACCACTTCAAACCTTCCTTACTGCCGTCCTTTCCTTTTAGCATTCCTCCTCCTCCCCTCACTCTCCCCAATCCACTATGTTCTTGTTGACTTTGCCTGGTCAAACAGAAAATCCTTCAGAGTGCCCAGCTCTGGCAGGTGCCCTCCCACAAATATTATGCACATATATGTAATAGATATTTGGGTAACTCAGATCATCTAAGAGGTTAATTTTACTCCTAGCTTTGATATTCATACAGTAGGATTAAGCCATTTAGAATGTACTTGATTCCTATTAGATGTAGTGATTTTGTTAATGTTGTTCAGTTTTATTTCCTCGCCTAGAATGATTTCCATTAGCTGGCTTGCAGATTAGCCACCTAATCTCCTAACAAGGGCGCTTCGATCAAATGGTCTGTAGTGGCCCCATGTCTTGCTGCTGCCAAGCAACTGATTTAAGAGATGGACAAAAAGTAGACACACACAAGTCCAGATAGTGTGATTAATGGTCGATCCAACTTTCTTTGAACCGCATATCATGACTTAATGGGAAACCCTGAGGAGATTAAAGGGGGGAATTACATTACCATGAATAATATAAAAAAGTGATATTCTGTCTAAAAAGCTTTTGAGCGCAAGTGACTCGAACAAATATATTAACAGAGCTTACAGGAGATTCAATCAGGTTGAACGTTCCCCGGAATTTATTTTGAAATAAGCTTTATATATCCGAGACGTGAAGAATGAATCTATTTGTGACTGGCAGGAAAGCCATTAGCATGCAGATTTTAATTCTGCCTTCGATTCTACGGAGGTTGCATTGTCCCTCCTTTATGACCAGCGTCCTCTCCCAATTACAGTTGTAGTACACCTCCACAAATCTCAATGCCACCATTATGCTCCAGCAAGCTCAGATTTATCTTCCTCACTTTATTCTAACTTCTGAAAATCAGTTCAAATTTGGATTATGAAGGTGCCAGTAAAGCTATTATGTTTAAAAGTATGAATTATGTCATTCCAGCCCATTCATCCGTTGGAAATGCCAATTTGGGGATCTACTTAGGGGGTGAAACTTGGCAGCCAAGATAGAAATCTGCTCCACAAAAAATTAGGTACACATTAACTTACAATTAAGTCGTGGTGTTAATGAGGTTACAGTGTGTGACCGGTTAATGGGCTGCAGCCAAAAGGCAAATATTGAAATGAAGGCGTTTATTTTCAAACCAACAAACCTGAACTGAACCATTACAATAAGTCCCATTAACATTCTAGTTATTGGACAAAATAATTTCATCTCAAAAATTAATGAAATAAATTGGAATGACCTGGAATCGTTTCTGTGGCGTGGTCGGAACAGCAGTGCATGAAAGACAAACTCATTTAGAGTCAACTGGCCCATCAGTTCCTTAAGGTGTGATGTTTAAGTAGATGGGAAGGCAAAGTTAAAAATATGACTCATCCAGCAAGATGGTGATGTTCTGAAGGAGGCTGCAAAGCAATTTTTATTTTATTTCATTTTAAATATTTATTTTACTTTATCCATTTTAAACCACCCCCACCACCACCCCGTTTGCTGTTTTTATGTCCATTCGCTGGGCAATTCTCTGTGCCTGTTTCCTGCCCTCTCTTCTCCTCCTTCTCCTCCTGTCTTCACTGAGCTTCTCTCTGTCCTTTATTTTGTTCTTCTGTAAAGTGGGAATGCTCACAGCTGCCCTCTAATAGGGCTGTTGTATTAAACTGGAAGAGCCGATAAATGCAAAGTGCTTACTATTGTGTCTCCAAAAGGAGGCTCAATAAAAGTTAGCCTCATCCCATCCGTATGGGCTGAATCCAGCAGACATCACTACAGGTCTCGTAGTTCTCTGCAACCACTACTCTGTCCAACTTTTCTACGTAGCACACACACATCAGCAGCTTGTCTCTTTGGATCGTGCTTTGTCAAAGTGTGGTCCCCGGCCACC
>JAQZBX010056440.1:0-18194 GCA_029593785.1 Cabassous unicinctus
ATTACTGACATATCACTGCTCCAGTGGATAAGTCAATTCCACATAAGACCCAATCTATGCAGGATGATTCAGTCAATAAATGATCAATGTGTAACATGTGCTCAAATTAACCCTAAAACTGAACCTCCAGCCTTCAACAAAGGAGTACAATACAGAAAACTAGGATGAAGAGAGGACTGGCAAACTGACTTTACTGTAATGCCAAGAGCTGCTGAGAACAGCTGCTGAGAACATCATGTGTTTGCTACTGTTTGTAGACACTTTCACAAATGGGATAAAAGCCTTCCCATGCCAAATGGAAAAAACTTGAGAAGTAGTCAAAGTCTTACTTAAAGAAATCATTCCAAGGTTTGGACTTCCTATTTCTATACAAAGTGACAATAGAGTGGCTTCTATCTCTAAAATGACTAAAGATGTGTCTGGACTGTTATAGATTGGCATCACATGCTCCCTTAAGACCTCAATCCACTGGGAAGACTGAGCAAATGGATCCCACCTTAAAAGAAGCCATTGCCAAGATTTGTTTAGAAACTCACCTCAAGTGGGATAAAGCCCTGCCAATTACCCAACTGAGGGATAGGGTCATGCCCAAAAGAAGACTTCTATCAAGTCCTTATGAAATGTCCTATAGAAGATCATCTCTTAAGGGCAATGACTAGTGAAAAATGATGGTTCATTGATGGGCCCTTGATATTGATGACTATGCTTTTGAACCTCTTACTTTTGAATTTGCTACTTGGCCTAGTGTTGTAGGGTGCCTAAGAGTTACCTCTGAGAGCCTCCTTGTTACTCAATCTCTCTCTAAGCCAACTCCCCATCTAGATGGATTACCATCCCCCCAGTGAGAGACATGACTCCTGGAGATGAGCTTCCCTGGCATCGAGGGATTATTACCAAGCACTGGCTGGTGATACAACTGGAAAAAGACCTTGAATAAAAGGGGGAAAAGGTAAAGACAAATGAGTTCATATGGCTAAGAGACTTCAAAGTGAGTCGGGAGGTCATCTGAGAGGTAATTCTTATGAATGTCTCAGCAGGATCTCATAGACTGCCAAAGTAGACACTACCCCAAAGAGTGGGGCCTTTAAGGGCTTTGGAGACACCCAGGTCTTACAGTCATGGCAAATAGCTCCAGAGTTTGATGTCTTGCCAGTGGGCCATACTTTGGGGTTTGTGCTCCTGAGTGTGACAAAGTTGGACTCAGATGTGACTTCAATTCACATCCCTCTTCTGTCCCTTTTATTTGAACCTACGGTTGGTGCTGGAGTTGGTAGGTGTACATCCAAGAGTCTTTGATCTCTGGGCTGTCCATGTGCCAGCTGTGTCCTGAGCCTCAGCAGAGTTGCTACACCTACTCTCCAGCTCATTGGACTCATCCAGGACAACTAACAGGGAGGTGAGGATGGACAACAACCATACCAAGGAACTGAGAGAGTCTACAACTGCAAACAAGAGAGTCCCACCCATAAGCCATATGAGATCAAAACCCCTTTTCAATTAGAGGTGGAATGAGCACCACCATCCCAGAATCCTCAGGATTGGGGAATAAAATATGGACTGGAGTAGACTTGCTGGTATTCTACTGTGGGCTTGTGATTCTAGCAATGGAAGAAAGTATATCATTGATGTGATGACAGTGGCCACTGGAGGTGCTGTATTCAGGGAAAGAGAAAAAGGGGTGGGATATAGGGGTAGTTTCAGGACTTGGAATTGACATGAGTGATATTTTGGTGACAGATATAAGCCATTGTATATCCTGCCATGGCCTGTGGAATTGAGTGGGAGAGAGTGTAAACTACAGTGTAGACTATAGTCCATGCTTGGTGACAGCACTCCAAGATGTGTTCATCAATTGTGGTGAATGTGCCATACTAATGAGTGAGGACGTTAATGTTGGGAAGGGTGGCAGGTGTGGGGAATGGGGCATATGGGAATCCCTTACATTTTTGTGTGTAGCATTTTATGTAATCTAAGTATCTTTTAAAAATAAATAAAAAAATATATTTAAAAAAATGAAATAGGCAAGAGATTTGAGTAGACACTTCTCCAAAGAAGAAATACAAATGGCTAAAAAGCACATGAAAAGATTCTCAACACCACTAGCTATTAGGGAAATGCAAATCAAAACTACAATGAGATATCATCTTACACTTATTAGACTGGTGGCTATTAAAAAAACAGAGAGCTACAAGTGTTGGAGAGGATGGGGAGAAAAGGGAACACATCCCCTGCTAGTGGGAATATAGAATAGTGTAGCCATTGTGGAGGACAGCTTTGCAGTTCCTCAGGAAGCTAACTATAGAATTGCCATATGCTCATGCAATTCCACTTCTGAGTATACATCCAGAAGAAATGAATGCAGGGACATGAACAGATATATGCACAGCAATGTTCATAGTGGCATTATTCACTATTGCCAAAAACTGGAAACAACCCAAATGTCCATCAACAGATGAATGGATAAGTAATTGTTGTATATACATACAATGGAATATTACTCAGCTGTATAAGGAATGCAGTATTAACACATGGGACAACATGGATGAATCTTGAAGACCTTATGTTGAATGAAGTAAGCCAGTCACTGAAGGACAAATATTACATGATCTCACTGATATGACTTAAGCAAATTTGACAGACTCACAGAGCCAGAGTCTGGAAGATAGGTTATCAGGAGACAGAAAGGGATCAGGGTGTGGTGAGATGAGGCTCAACATGGGCAAGACCTATGATAAGGTGAAAGGGAGTAGTTGAGCAGTGGATGAGGTAATAGTGATGCAGTCATGTGATTGGGTTCAACAGTGTTAGAATGTGAGGGGGAGTAGGGTGCGGGTGTTGGACTAACCATGGAACTGGGGGAGGCCTGGAGGAAGGAACAGGTGAACTCTGGGGATTTGTAGCTCTGTGGTTAAAACTACAGTGGTGGGAATGTTCTTTTGGCAAATATGGCAGGGGAGGGTTACTGGTGCAGGCTTTTGTGTGTGTGGGATATGCAAGATAAGGCAAACCTGGGGCATGCTTCTATGGAATATGAAAGTGTTCATCTTGTCATAGTGTGCTATCTCAGTGGGTGGAGACCCACACAATAAACATGAAAATACTAAACTCTCATCCTGGGAAGTCCTTCTATGTTCTCAATTAGAGGGGCAAGAGTCTCTCAAGAACATGGGCAGTGCCTAATAAAAAGAAAACAGACCAATATGCCAAGCCCTCAATATTATTGCATGTAACTATGAACCTTATTCTTTAAAAATTGAAGCCTAGTGGTTACCCTAGATTCTGAGGGGAGGGGGAAGGAAGAAGAGCAGAGATGGAACATAGGGTATTTTTAGGGCATTCGAATTGTTCTGCATGATCATACAATGATGTATACAGGCAACTCAACATTTTGTCAAAACCTATAAAAGCGTATGGTGCAAAATGTAAACCAAAATGTAAATCAGTGACCATAGTAGCAATGCTTCAATATTTGTACATCAATTATAATAAATGTTCCATCCACATGTAAAATGTTAATAATAGGCATAAGTGGGAGAGGGGGAGGGGGTTGGGTATAAGGAAATCCTCTATATTTTCTATGTGACTTTTCTGTAACCAAAAGTTTCTCTGAAGACAAAGCAAATAAAACATGACACTTGGAGAACATATGGAAGAAATTGACACTGTACATAAAAGAACATAGATCTTATGGTGATGAAAGGCAAAGTGAAAAAGGTTTTATTTTTATTTTTTTTAATTTTAAAAAAATTTTTAAAAAGATAATTAGATTACATAAATGCTACACAAAAAATATAGGGATTCCCATATGCCCCACCTCCCACACCTCCCACAACCTCCCACATAAACATCCTTCACTAGTGTGGCACATTAATTGCAAATGATAAACACATCCTGGGGGTTTGCCATTAAGCATGAACCATAGTTCATTTTGTAGACCACACTCTCTCCCACACAGTTCTGCATGTTATATGTTGGTATAAAATGGCCTGTATCTGTCCTTTCAATGTCACTCAGGACAATTCCCAACTCCTGAAGAAGCCCCTGTATTAAAATTGCTTTTCCCGCTCCCTGCCCCCAGAGCCTCCAGTGGCCACTGATTCCACATCAATGTTGTACTTTCTTCCATTGCTTGAATCACAATATGTCTATAGTAGAATACAAGTAAGTCCACTTTAGTCCATAGCTCTTCCCCCCATCCTGAGGAGTCTGGGATGGTGAAGTCCACTACACCTCCAATTGAGAGGGGGCTTATATCCCATGAAGAAGATGGGTGGGATTATCTGGCCTACAGCTGCCGACTCTCTCCATTACCTGGGATGACCGTTTTCCATCATCATGTCCCTGCCAGTTGTCCTGGGTGAGTCCAATGAGCTGTAGTGTAGGAGTTGTTGCTTCACTGAGGATCTGGGCCCAGCTGGCACATGGGCAGCCTAAAGACTCAAGTATCTGGATGTATACAAATGGCTAAACCCCAGCACCAAGTATAGGTTTGAATAGAAGGGAGAGATGAACCATGTGCAGGAAAGACATAGTTGAGTCCAATTTTGTCACTTTCAGGAGCACAAGCTCCAAAGTATGGCCCACTGACAAGACACCAAATTCCAGAGCTATCTGCCCTGACATAGGACCTGGGTGTCTCCAGAGCCCTCAGGAGCCCCACTATTTGGGGTGATATCCACTTTGGTCATCCCAGAGGATACACCTATGTACATCTCAGTAGGATATCTTAGAATTCCAAAGTATTTTTTATTTTTTATATATTATTATTAATTTTTTTATTTGCTCCAAGGTACCTGGACCTCTTCACTGCCTTGCGAAGGGTACCACCCAGCCTCAAGCCTGTACTACCCAATCTTCAGCCTGTCTCAAGGAGTTTCCACCACCTCCCTTCTCTGAAGAAACCATCATCCAAAATCCACTCTGTCTGGAGGAATCTGCCACCCAACCCATGCCTGAAGAGATGAATCCTGTCTCACCAGATGAAACTGCAAGAGAATGCCCTGAAGTAATTAGCTGGCAAAACACTGCTAATTTTTCTCCATACCGACTCCCACCACTCTTCTCTCCCAGAGAAGTCTATAACTAGACTAAAATCACAAGTCCCCAAAGGTGAAGTACAAAGTGTAACCCATGAGGAAGTACACTATACTTATAAAAAACTGCATGAATTTTCCAATTTATATAGGCAGAAATCAGGGGAGTATGTGTGGGAATGGATATTAAAGATATGGGTTAATGGTGGAAGGAATATAAAGTTGAATCAGACTGAATTTTTTATATGGACCCACTAAGCAGAGATTCTGGATTCAATGTTGGAGCTCAAAGGGTTAGAAAGATCTCTAAGAGTTTGTGCAAGTGGCTGGCTGAAAGATGAACCAAAAGATAACTTACAATGCCTGAGGTCAAGATGCCCAATTTACCCTAGCATACTATAGATGAGGGGATCCAAATGCTAAGAAAGTTGGAATGCTACAATGGATTCACCATTTAAGATTTGCCCACCCACTCAAGGAATGTCCAGAGGACACACTTTTAACCAAACTGTGGACAGCTGCAGCACTGCAGCCTCTTTCTTGGACATCTCTGAAAGATAGTGGTGAGGGAATCTCTTCCTAGTGACAGAACTTTGATCAGTGTATCTGGTTGTTCATTTTGCTTAGAAAGAGAAATGGCCAGAGGTGCATATGTACAATGATTCATTGGCTGTTGCCAATGGTTTGGCTATATGGTCAGGAACTTGGAAGGAACATAATTGGAAACCTGGTGATAAAGAGACCTGGGGAAGAGGTATGTGGGTAGACTTTTCTGAGGTATGTGGGTAGACTTTTCTGAAATACATGAAAGTATTTTGTCCCGTGTGCATGCTAACCAGAGGGTGACTTCAGCAGAGGAAGATTTTAATAATCAAGTGGATAAGATTACCTGCTCTGTGGCTAACACTCAGCCTCTTTCATGAGCCATTCCTTTCATTGACCAATTTGACTCATGAACAAACTGGCCATGGTGGTAGGGATGGAGCTTATGTGTGTGCTTAGCAACATGGACTTCTCTTCACCAAGGTTGAATTGGCTAAAGTCACTGCTGACTAATTGATATGCCAGCAGAAGAGACCCACATTCAGTCCCTGATATGGTACCATTCCCCAAGGTGATCAGCCTGCTACCTGGTGGCAGGTTAATTACATTGACCCACTTATATCAAGGAAGGGGAGGCAATTTGTTCTAACTGGAACTGTCACATTCTCCAGATATGGGTTTGCCTTCCATGCATGCAAAGCTTCTTCCAAAGCTACCATCTGTGGACTTACCAAATGTCTTATCCACCATTATGATATTCCACACAGTTTTGCTTATGATCAAGGGACCCACTTCACAGCAAATGGTGTGCAGGAATTGGCACATACCCATGGAATTCACTGGTCTTACCATGTTCCTCTTCATTCTGAAACAGCTCATTGGTAGAACAGTTGAATGGTCTTTTGAAGATCCAATTATTGTACCAACTAGGTGACTGTACCTTGCAGGGCTTGGGCAATGCTCTCCAGGGGGCTGTTTATGCTCTAAATCAGCATCCCTGCTATTGTGCTCTTTCTCCCATAACCAGGATTCGTGGGTCTGGGAATTGAGAAGTGGAAATAGGAGTGGCACCACTCACTCTTAACCCTAGTGATCCACTAGGAAAAATTTGGCTTCTTGTCCCTTCATCCTTATGGTATGCTGGTCTACAGGTCTTACGTCAAAAAGGAGGAGTGTTTACACCAGCAAACACAACAATGATTCCATTGACCATTATGTTAAGACTACCACCTGGCCACGTTGGGGTCCTCATGCCTCTCAATCAACAGGCAAGGAAGTGAGTTACTCTACTGGATGGGGGGATTGATCATAAACAGTGGAGGTAAAGAAGAGTTTTCCTTGAATGCAGGAGATCCCCTAAGTTGTCTCTTAGTACTACCATGCCTTTTGATTAAAGTCAATGGAAAATTGTAAAAGCCCACTCCAGGCAGGACTGATAATGACCCAGAATCTTCAGAAATTTAAGTTTGGGTCACATCACCAGGCAAAAACCCACTGCCAGCTGAAGTGCTTTCTGCAGGGCAAGGGAACATGGAATGGATAGTGGAAGAAGGTAGTGGTAAGTATGAACTTTGAACAAGTGACCAGTAACAGGGAATGAGAACTGTCATGGTTAGGCTGTGTCAATTCAGCCAGTTAATGGTGCCCAGTTGTTTGGTCAAGCAAGAAATGGACTAATTGTAATACAAGGGCATTTCATGGACTTTAATCATCAGTCAATTGATTGCAAAGATGTCTGGTTACATATACAATCAACTGGGGAGATTGCTGGGGCTTGTGATGATTGTAGAGACTATGAAGCAGAGCACAAACTGTAGCCCCCATCTGATGGGTGGTAATTCAAGGAGAAAAGGATGGAGGGGTGTGTGTGCCAAGTTGCAGTCATTAAAGTGTCTGGAAATGTGAAGTTGAAAGAAAGAGGGGCATGATGCATGTCATCCTATGTATTCTTGAAAATTGCTTCTGCAGATGACAAAGACATACCTAGATGGAGGATGGAGAAATAAAGTCATCATTGGTCTGGTCCTCTGTTTCAGTGTCATGACTGTATGTGGGGGTATGTGTGCCTTCAGGGGCACCAATTTGTAGGCATGCAAGGACTTGCCTGATGTACATGTGTGGAGGTATGAGAGCCCACTCCTGGGCACATGTATACATTTTGGTCCTGGTTGTGGTGTTCGGAAAACCTGTGGAGGGAGGTAGCCTGGACTCAGGTGATGGAAGATGGATTCAAAGTCACAGACCAGGGACATGGAAGGTACCTGAGGGATGTAGACATACCACTTAAACCTCTTCTGACCCTGGGTCTTCTCCAGGTGGAACAAGGCACTCTGTGTCCAACTCACAAAGCCTAGTGGGTGGGACAGTGATGTGTTCCTGAGGTCCCTGTGCAGCAGTGCCCTTTCCAGACCACTTCTAGTTGCACCCTTCTCAGCAGGGGCTTCCCACCATGGGAAAGACTAAGGAGAGGAAGACACCACAGATTGTCACCAGAGAGATTTCGAAAGATAAAGATACCCTCATTCTGTAAGGATGAATATCAAGTGACCCTGAGAGCCACAGATGTCCTACTGACAGATCTGAGGACAGAGAGGGCCCTGGACTCGGTTTTGACAGAGGGATGGTCAGCAGGTTGGGTGAGGCAGGCACCTGGAGAAGGGAGGGTGCACTACCTTGGGACTGTGAATGCAGAGGTGGGTGAAAGGGACAACTGCCCAGGGAATTAGCTTCTATCCACTTCTGGAAAAATCAGGATTGAGAGTTTCCCTCACCTTCTGGTCTGTGGGTGCTTTCACAATGATGAAGCTCAAGTCCATCACCCAACAATCACCCACCAATATGGATTAAGGCATACCATGTGCTAGGCATTCCAGAAGCCTCCTTGAGATGAGCTAGTGATCCAGAAGAGGTGATAAAGAGTCTTGTGATGAAAAGGAAGGAGAGTCTCCCTGATTTCCTGAGGAGAGGGCTCATAAGGCACCACGTCAGGATCCCTAAAATAGGTGAGGTGCTCTAGGGAGTTCATACAAGGGGTGGCAGGAGTCCTGGTTAGAGGACAGACTCAGGAGCCAGCTTTCAGGGTCCCAGCACTAGACCTGCCACCTCCTGACTGCATGTCCTTTTGCAAATTACTTACCCTCTAAGTGCCTCAGTTTCATCAACTTCAAATACCATAGACCTCAGAGCATTTTCCTGAGAGTTAAGTGTGTTAGCACAACTCAGCAATGTGAAGAGTGATCCTGCATTTATTCAAAGCATCTTTTGCCAGGCTGCATGGTAATGGAGTGGGGGGGGTGGCTGGGGGAGTTTGGAAGGTAAACTGTGGATGGGTGGGCATCCACTCCTACCGTGCTGCTCAAGGACTTTCAGCCATGGTCCAGATGGTAGATGGAAGGCACCTGGGTCTGAAACTTCAGGGAGAGCTGGATGGAACTCATCCTGCAGGCTCAAACCTTCCCCACTACCCACCTGGTATGCAGAGAACAGAACCCAGGGTCACCAACTTGGAAATGAGCAGGGGAAATTTCTGGGGCGCCTACTGATCAGGGTCATTGCTGGGTCACCTCTCACCACTGATATCAGATCAGGCAACAGCAAAGACTCAGGATTGAGAAGCCAAACTATAAGGCACTTAGAATAGAATATACAGGAAGCTCCTGTGGAATCTCATTAGAGGAAGATTTATTGAATATGGCACACAGAACCAAACCATGCAGAGATTGATAAATGTAAATGCATTAAAATTAAAAGTATCTGAATGGGGAGTGGCTGTAGCTCAGTAGTTGAGCACCTGCTTTGCATGTACAAGGTCCTGGGGTCAATCCCTGGGGCCTGCTAAAAAAAATCTGAAAAACAAAAGAAACAAAGCCACCAACAAAATGTAGGGACAAGCCACACAGGGAAAAAATATTTTCAATGCTCATATTGATTCTAGAATTAGTGTCCAGAATGTATTAACACTCTTATGAATCACCAGCTAACACTTAGCAGCACATCTTGGGACAGATGGCCATAAGAGGCATCAAGGGCAACAGATCTCTTCTGGGTTTCATTGCTTTTAGCCTCTTAATTCCATGGCTTTTTTCTCTCTCTCTTTCTCTTCATTCTCTTTGTAGAGGACTCCAGTAATAAGATTAAGAGCCATCTTGATTGAGGAAAGTGACACTTTAACTGAAGTAGCTCATCAAAAGGTCTCACCTTCTTACAATGGGTTCACACCCACAGGAATGTGCATCAGCAGCACTCAGGAAGGAAATGGAATGGCCAACAACTCAGAGAAGACATCCAGGCTCAAGGCTAGAAAGGAAAATCAAAATAAGTACAAGGCTCTGTTTCACAACCAATAGGTTATCAAAAATTAATAGATATGGAGAGGAAGGGCAAAATGGTGACAGAGAAAGGAGCTCCAAGGGTCAGCTGCTTCTACAGTACAGTTAGTAATCACCCACAGCTATCTAAATCACCTGTCTGAGGGAGGGGAATTGGGCCTCCTACTGGATCCATAAAAATTTATTTCTCTGAAAATAGTTGAAACAAATTTTTAATATATAAGATTTTTATATGAAGAATCAAATCTTCTTTAGTTTCCCAGGCTGCTCTAAGCATCCATGAAATGGGTTGGTTTAAACAATGAGAATTTATTAGCTTACAGCTTGAGGTCAGGAAAATGTCCAAATAAATGCATCATCAAGGTGATGCTTTCTTCCCCAAAGGCTGGCTGCTGCCAAACCTTGGCTCCTCTGTCACCTGGTAAAATAAATGATTGCATCTGCTGATCTCTCGTGTCTTGTCTGGGTTTCAATGCTTTTAGCATCTTACTTCCATGGCTTTCTCCTCTTTCTCTTTCTCACTCTTCATTCTCTTTATAGAGGACTCCAGTAATAGGATTAAGACCCCTTTGATTGAGAAGAGTCACACCTTAACTGAAGTGGACTCATCAAAACATCTTAGCTAATTAAAATGTGTTCACAGCCTCAGGAATGGATTAACTTTAAGAACTTTTCTCTTGCAGCTTTCAGAACTCTGGGGTTCATAACACTTCAAGTCACCACAGGATCATAATGTGCCTTTTGTTATTCTCTACATTTTTCAGTGCCTTAAATCATATATACAATATGACATTAATCTCCAGAATGTGTGATCAGAGCTGTTGAAGAGGAGAGTTGGAAAGTTGATGAGATAGACTTAAAGGGTCAATATCCAAGGTTTTCCCTGGAGGAAAAAAGACTGTCCATAGAGGGCTCAGAATGTCAAATAAAAATGCACCCATGTGGGGAAGCATCATGTGAAATTGCATGCATATTCTCCAAGGGAGTAAGAAGAGCATAAGACATCGAATGAAAGTTGCTCACAGGGTAACAAGACCGCTCCCCAAATGACAACTACCCCCCAAAGACTTCAGTGTCAGGAAGTGCAAGAAGAAAGGATTCATCCTTTAAAGGTAACTCTGTGTGAAGGATCTCAGGACCCACATATAGAATGACAGAATGAAAAAGAAATGGTGATTAATTATGAGATTCAATACATGACAACTACAAAACTAATATATAAATCTATAGCATAACAGACATAGCTGGAAGCAAAATTAGCAGTGTGAAGGAAATTTTTGGAAAATCACAGTAATACAGATAAAAGATAACACCAAGCAAATTTGAGTAATTATAGAAAAGACATTTGGCAACAGGACAAAGCCACCTGGCATAAGGAGAGGTAGGTGTCTCTGAAGTAGAGAACCTACAAATGAAATAGAGAACTTGTTTTACAGATGAAGCACTGAAATTTTCCTTGGAAGGAAAGAGCTGTGTCTTCACATGGCCCATGGTATTCCTTGAAAACTTAAGGGGGAGGCTGGCTGTATGTCCCAGCTTGTCTCAATCAAGTTCTCAGCTTCACAGAAAAAGAATTACTTGTTCAAGCAAGTACTAAACCTAGTTAAATTTATTACTAGGTATTTGATTCTTTTAGTTAGTATTATAAATGGTATTTTTTTCTTGATATCCTCCTCAGATTGCTCGTTATTGATGTACAGAAATTCAACTGATTTTTAAACATTGACCTTGTAGCCTGCAATGTTACTGTACTCATTTATAAGTTCTAGAAGCTTTGTTGTAGATTTCTCAGGACTTTTTACATATAGGATCATGTAATCTGCAAATAATGACATTTTCACTTCTTCTTTTCCAATTGGATGAATTTTATATCTTTTTCTTGCCTCAGTGTGTGAGCACGTACTTCTAAGACAATGTTAAATAGGAGTGGTGATAGTGGGCATCCTTGTCCTGTTCCCAATCTCAGAGGGAAGGCTTTAAGGATTTCACCTTTGAAGATGATGTTAGCTTTGGGTTTTTCATATATACCCTTTATAATGTTCAGAAAGTTTCCATCTATTAATCTCTTTTGCAGTGTTTTCATCAGGAAAGTGTGCTGTATGTTGTTAAATTCTTTTTCTGCATCTATAGAGATGATCGTGTGATTTTTTTCTTTCAACCTGCTTATGTGGTGTATTACATTGATTGTTTTTCTTATGTTGAACCATCCTTGCATACCTGGGATGACCCACTTGGTCATGGTGTATAATTCTTTTGATATGTTGTTGAATGCAATTAGCAAGTATTTTGTTGAGGATTTTAGCATCTAGGTTCATTAGAGAAATTGCTTTGTAATTTTTCTTTCTTGTGGTATCTTTGTTTGGCTTTGGTATTAGGGTAATGTTGGCATCATAGAATGAGTCAGGCAATGTTCCTTCTAATTCTATTTTTTGGAAGAGCTCAAGTGGGATTGGTGTTAGCTCTTTCAAGAATGTTTGGTAGAATTCAGCTGTGAAGCCTTCTGTTCCTGGGCTCTTCTTAGTTGGGAGGTTTTTGATGACTGAGTCTATCTCTTTACTTGTAATTGGACTGGTGAGCTCATCAATTTCTTCTTTCATCAATGTAGGCTGCTTTTGTGTTTCTGGAATTTGTCCATTTCCTCTAAATTATCATTTTTGTTGGCATATAATTTTTCAAAGTATCCTCTTATGGTGCTCCTTTTTTCTGTGGGGTTTGCAGTGCTATCCCCTTGCTCATTCCTTATTTTGTGTATTTGCATCTTTTTTTGTTGTTAGTCTGGCTAAGGGTTTGTCAATTGTATTGATCTTGAAGAACCAGCTTTTGGGTTTATTTCTCTAGTGTTTCTTATTTTCTATTTCATTTAGTTTTGCTCTAATCTTTCTTATTTCCATCTTTCTACTTCCTTTGGGATTAGTTTGCTGCTGTTTTCAAATTTCTCCAAGTTTGCAGTTAGGTCTTCAATTTTAGCTCTTTCTTCTTTTTTAATATATGCACTTATGGGTATGAATTTCCCTCTCAGTACAGGTTTGGCTGCATCCCATAGGTTTTGATATATTGTGCTGTCATTTTCATTCATTTCAAGGTAGTTACATATTTCTTTTGAGATTTCCTCCTTGACCTATTGTTTTTCTAACAGTGTGTTCTTTAACTTCCATGTTTTTGTTCCTAATCTGGTTCTCTGGCACTTAGTGATTTCCCATTTCATTCCATTGTGGTCAGAGAAATTACTTTTATAATCCCAGTCTTTCTGAATTCATTGAGAATTGTTTTGTGGCCTAGCATGTGGTCTATCTTGGAGTATGATCCATGTGCACTTGAGAAGAATGTATATCCCACTCTATTGGCTGTAGCATTCTGTATATGTCTATTAGGTCCAGGTCCTCTAATGTATTATTCAGAGACTTTCTTTCTTTATTGATTCTCTGTCTAGATGTTCTGTCTAATGGTGATAATGATGTATTAAAGTCCCACAAAATAATTGTAGAGGCATTTATGTCTCCACTTAGTTTTTCCAGTGTTTGCTTCATGTATTTTGAAACACTCTGATTAGGTGCATAAATGTATATTATTCTTCTATCTTCTTGAAAGATTACCCCATTTACTAATATATAGTGTCCATCTTTGTCTCTTACAATATTTTTGGATTTAGAATCTATTTTGTCTGATATTAGAATAGCTACTCCTGCCCTCTTTTGTTTGTTGTTTGCTTGAAAAATTGGTTTCCAAACATTCACTTGCAGCCTCCTTGAATCCCTGGATCTAACGTGGGTTTCTTGTAGGCAGCATATAGATGGGTCATATTTCCTTATCCATTCTGCCAATTTGTATCTCTTGACTGGTGAGTTTAATCCATTAACATTCAATGTTATTACTCTCAGGGAATTTCTTACATCAGCCATATTTTCTTTGGGTTTATGTATGTCTTATGTTGTTTTTCTTTCTCTTTTTGTCTTTTTAGTTGTTCTTACACTCTCCTCCAACTCTCTCTTTCCTGTGTTTTCCTTTCAACCTGTAGAAATTCCTCATACCTTTCTTGAAGCACAGGTTTCTTATTGGAATTCTCTCATAATTTCTGTTTATCTGTGAATATTTTTAACTCTCCATCATTTTTGAATGCCAGCTTTGCAGGATAGAGAATTCATGCCTGGAAGTTTTTTTCCTTTAGTACCTTGACTATGTCATACCACTGTCTTCTTGCACCCATGGTTTCAGATGAGAAATCAGCACTTAATCTTATTGTGCTCACCTTTTATGTGTTTACTGTCTTTTCTCTTGCTGCCTTGAGTATTTTCTCTTTGTCTTAAGCATTGGACATTTTTATAATTATATGTCTTGGAGTAGGCCTGTTGGGATTTATACTGTTTGGGGTGCACTGTGCTTCCTGGACATGAACATCCATCTCCTTCAATACGGTTGGGAAGTTTGCAGCCATTATTTCCTTCAACACTCCTTCTGTTCCCTTTCCACTCTCTTCTCCTTCTGGTATGTCTATAATGCATATGTTTTTGGTTTTGTGTTGTCAGTTAAATATCTAAGTCCCTGCTGGATTTTTTCTCTCTTTTTATCTATCTGTTCTACTATCTGTTTGATTTCAGATGTACTGTCTTCCACATCACTAATTCTTTCTTCTGCCTTTTCAAATCTGCTGTTATGTGAATCCAGTGTCTTTTTGATTTCTTGGATTGTGCCATTTATCACCATCATATCCATTATCTTTTTATGTATGTTTACAATTTCTTCAGTATGTTCTTCCAGTGTCTTCTTAATATCCTTAATCTCTTCCTTCACTTCATTAAGATGGCCCATTATGTTTGTTTTGACAGCTTTGATTAGTTGCTCGATGTTCTACATCTCTTCCTGGTTTTTAGTTTGTTCACTGGCATGGTCCATGTCTTCCTGTTTTTCAGTATGGTTTGTAATTTTTTGTTGCTCTCTGGTCATCATTTTATCTTGATGGGTTTATTCAGTTGATTAGCCTCTCTGCTCCAGAGTTTTATTTAGCTGGTGGTTCTGTGTGTATGTTAACTTTTCTTTGACACTTTGTTTTTCTTGTTCTATTTCCTTGCTTTTTCTATGTTCCCTTGAAAGAAAAAGATTAGGGCCAGAGGAATCAAAAGAGGTAAGAAAGGAAAAAGGATAATAGTAATATTGATAAAAGTTAGAAGAGGGGCCATATAAGACTTAGTAAACTGAATATTTAACCCATGTAGGCAGTGTAGAGTAATAGGGGGAAAAATGTGGAGTACCAAGAATGAAATGGGAAACCAAATAGAGAAAAATATATACAATGATTTAAAATGCCAGAATGATGAGGAGAGAGAGAAAGAGTAAAGAAAGGGGTGAAAGGAAAAAGTTCATAATAAAAAAAAAGAAAACAGAATAGCCAAGATAGAAATTGACACCCATGAATTGAGGACTAATGGAAAAAGGTGAAATATAAGAACCACAACAGAAAGCAAGAGGTAGAAAGATGAAGGAAGGAAAAGAGATACCATTGGTAGACAAAATCAATATACACAGAGAATGGGAAATCAAGGAAGAAGAAGCACAACAAAGAAGAAACAAGCTAGCATCACCTAATTTTAAAAAGGGGTGAGAGGAAAGAGGAAAGAAAAACAAGAAACAAACAAACAAAGAAAAACCAAACACACTGACAAGCAAGCACTCAAAGCTAAGGAAGAACAGCTTTCCTTCTTGGGCCCTTTTGGAGCCTCTCAGCCTGCCTGTGTTCATCAATCAATTACCCTGCAATCTTTTCTTTGCAGGTTTTGAGGCAGATTTAAGCACATAAACTAAGTTAAAATTTTTAGTAACTTTTTTTTTGTGGAAAAATAAAGGACCCAAAAGAAAGCCTCTTCTAGACCACATGCTCCACCCAGGAGACACTAAATAGGTTCGTGGGAACTTATCAAACACTTCCCACTGCCTGACCCCCCCGGGGAGGTGCAACTCTGATACTCTTCAGTGTGGAAATATAAAATTGGCTGACTCCTCCCCTTTCTGAGCCAAGCCTCCGTATCCCAGGGCAGCTAGGTAAATCAGGCTTTCTCAGCAGATTTGCCTCTCTCCTCAACCCAGCAACACTACAAGCCACCTGGTGTGCTCCCCAAAGCTGCAAGTGGGTCCAGGCAGCCAAACCCACAGAAAAGAAACCCTTTTCCACCCTCTGCAAGAACCCTCCCACTCTTGGAGAATGCTCCCTCTCGCTGGGTTGCCAGTGGGAGTCACCCTAGTCCTTTGCCCTAAGCATGGGGCTTATCTGTCCATGTCCACAATTTCCAGCAGGGAAAAATCTCATGATTTTATCTTGAGCAATCCACCTCACTGTCCAGCTCCCTCCGGATTGATGTCCCTAAGTTTCTCACTCCATGGAATCCTAGAACAGACCACTCAGGCAGGATCCTGTCCCCAATCAGGCATTCTCTGTGACAGAGATGGTGAGTATCCACCTAAACTGATGCCATCTTGTCCCTTCTTAAGAAACTATTTTCCAGAGTGGCTGTCTCACTTATATTCCTATCAAAAATGTAGAAGAGATCATGTCAGGGCATCTCCTAAAGCATTTGGTATTATCACTATTCATTATTTTTCTGTTCTAATAGTTGTGTAGTGACATCCCATTTTGGTTTTACTTGACATTTCCCTAATGACCAGAAGCTTAATTCCTAATAAAAGATGGTTATTTCCCCACCCATGGACTCAAAGCCTAACCCAACATGGGCCCAAGCACAGAGGACCAACTTGAATGGCATTTCTGAACTTTGGGGGCCTGTCCTTTTTCCAGTATTACAGTTCCTCTTCCAGGCAGAATGTCTATAACTATGGAAGTTATAGAACTTTGGGAAGCCAATTGTTTCCAGGCATTTCAAAGTGCTCATTTCCCTGAAATAAAACCTCAGGTATTCTGTTTGGTGAACTCCTGGTGAGGTTTTTCCCTGGTTCTTTTAAAAGATGATTAATCAAAATTCTGCCTATCCATTCTTCCTATATTCTAGCATGTGTGTCATTGATTGTGTTTTTCAAGATATTGAGTTTTCTCACTTTCTGTGAAATGCTTCATCACTGGAGGAACCACCCTTGGCCTCAGGGCAGAGTGGCCCACAGGGCAGAGAGAGATACTGTCATCAGTTTACATCTGATGGAAAATGCTCTTGCTGGATCCCAGGCATTTGGGGCACATGCTCTGTGGCTGTGGTGGTGCAGGGAATCCTTTTCCTGAATTTTATCAAGTACAATACAATCCCTCATTGTTTCTGCCTGTTACACCAAGAATCCCCAAACCCTGTTTTCAAACAGAAAATACTCTCTATGTATCTGTTTCGCTATTGAACATATTCAGAATGCATTTCTTGCACAACTTATTTAAATGATCTCAAAGAAGTCTTGGAAGGGTGGAAATGTCCCCCAAGTGTTGCCACATGCAGATCATAAGAGATGAATGGGTCAATCATAAACTTTCCCAGGTGGGGGAGGGGGGAGGGAGTTACATGGGGTGTCCTAGAAGGAGAGGCAAAGTGAGCAGCCTCTGCCACCAGCCTTAGGGTGGCAGAGATCCTCCTGCACTGTCTCTTCTCCCGGGGTCCTGGCATCCCACCCACCCTGGGTCCTGTGGGCATCCTGTACCTTGGATCTTGCAGTTCCTACTACAGGCAGTTTTCCAAAAGTTTATTGGCCCCTGCATGTTTCTTTTTCTTCTTGTACTCTCTTCATTCTCTGTTGGGTCACTTGCAATTTTTATATTGAGTTTAGGTAATTTGTAAATTAATCCTTTGTTTCTTTGTTATGATATTTTCTAACAGTGTGATATTGCCCTTTATTTTCTAGTTGTTGCTGGTGTACAGCAATAATGTTGATTTAATTTGTCAAGCCTGAACCCAGAGACTTGCTATGTTCTCTTACTGATTGCAATATTTGTAGATTGTGGTGGATTTTCCATTCATGTAATAACAGCATCCATGAATATCTTACATTTTCATTTCATTCTAGTTGCCTTATAGCCCTGACTGCCCTTTGACTACAAGGTAGAATAGAAGTGGTGAGAGCAGGCTTCTTTGTCTGGTTCTGATTCCAGGGGAAAAGCTGATCTCCCAAAATTCCTATGTTAAGTATGGTCATTACCATAGGTTCATGTTAGACAAGCTTAATCTGTTTAGGGAAATTCCCTTCTACTCTTATGCTAAGAAGTTTTTTTTTTTTATTACATTTTTAAACTTCATATTATTAATTATTATATTTATTTTAGGGAAGTTTTAGATTTCATAACAGTTACATTGAAAGTATAGAGGATTGC
>JAQZBX010056441.1:7520-18290 GCA_029593785.1 Cabassous unicinctus
AAAAAAATTTTTTTTTAAGTGTATTATAAAAAAAAAAAAAAGGTCAGTGTTTTCTCAGGCCTTCTGCTTGGATTTTGATTCTTCTCACTCCAAATGCAGTTCCTACGGGATCTTGTCCAGATTCATAGCTTCAGGCTGTGGAGCCTGAATTATATACTGATGACTTGAATCTATAGCTCCAGCCTACTGTCTAAGGAACATCTCCACTTCAGTGTTCCATAGCACCCAAAAAATATGTCTAAAAGGAACTCATGTTTTCCCACAAACACCTTCTCTTCCCAGGCTTTCTATCTCAGTAAATGGCCCTCAAATGTCTGTTAATGTGCCCTTTTTAAGGAGATATTGGGGATTGAACCCAGACCTTATACATCTGAAGCAGGAACTCATACATCTGAAGTGGGCACTCAGCCACTGAGCAACACCCACTCCACATAAAGTAATGTTTCTTGTTTTCTATCTTGTCCCTTTGAAGGGAAGTTTGGTCTTAAAAGCCAAGGCTTTAGGAGATACCTGGATTTGAACTGGGGACCTCTTGATCTATAATCAAATTCTCTACCACTGAGCTATAGGTCCTCTGCTCCACCCTCTCAAATCCGTGCTCTCTTCATTCTCAATACCACTGCCCACTCTGGGCTCCCATCCCTTGTTGCTTGCATGATGACAGTATTATCCGCCCTGGCCTCGCTGTCTCTGATGTTGCTTCTCTTTAATCTTCTATTCACTTTGCCACTGGAATGATTTTTGTTTTTTGAAAATTGTAATAAGATTGTACAAGTAGACACTAGCACATTTTTCTTGTAAAAAATTTAAACAAAACAGTTGAGTCAGAAATGAAGTCCCTTTCCCCCAACCCCATTCTCCTCCCCAGAAGTAATCACCACTAACATTTTGGCGTGCATCTTTCTAGCCCTTTTCCTATGTATTTACATGCATTCATAAACAAAAATAGAGTATTAGATATTTCCATACAAGTTCATGTTTTCTCTTTGTATATCTTAGCATACTTTCCATATCTGTATATATATATGTCATATTTCTTTCAAATTGCTGCATAATTTTATATAGTATGGGTTTAATTTTCCTTTCTCTGACTAATAGGCATTTTGATTGCTTACAATTTTTGGTTATTACATACAGATAATGCTGCTATAAATATCGTTGTATATGTATTGATCATAATTGAGAGTATTCCTGTTGTATAGATAGATACTTAAAAGGGAAATTGCTCGATCAAAGAATATATGCATCTAAAATTCAATAGATACTGTTAAATTGTCTTCTGAAAAGTTGTAGCCAATTTATATTTCTGTTGAGACTTTTCTTGACACTTTCTTACCAATATTGAATATTTAATGTTTGCAAATCTGATTGTAAAAAATACCAAATATTACTTTTATTTGCATTTTCCTGATCAATAGTAATATCTAGCATCTTTTCACTTGTTTAACATGAAACATTTTGGTGAGATACTTGTTTTATACTTTGCTTAGTTTAAAAATTTGGGTTGTCTTTTTCTTAGTCATTTATAGGAGCCCATACAAATATTTCCAACCAGTGTGTTGCTTGTCTTTTATATTTTTAATGGAATCTTTATTATATAAAAGTTAAAAAGTTTCATGTCATAAAATTTGCCAACATATGGTCTCTGGGCCTGATGAAGATCTTCCACCACTTGATTATATTAAAATTACCTTGTATTTTCTTAGGATGTTTTTATAGTTTTGTGTTTATATTAGGCTCTTTAATCTATGTGAAATTTACTTTTGTGTAGCACAGGAAGTAGGGATCTAATTTTTGTTTCCAAATGGCTAACTAATTGGACCAAAGTCATTTGATGTAAAATGCCACCTTTATCATAAATAACAAATTATGAATATGTAGCTGTTTCTAGATTTTCTGTTGTCCTCTGTTGATTATATCACGTTTTAATCATTAAAGTTTTATGTTTTAAAATCTAACATGGCAAATACTCCCTCCTTGTTCTTCTTTTTCAAATGTATTCTCATACATTTTCTCTTCCAGATGAACTTTACAAACAGCTTGTAAATTCTATAAAGAATTGTGTTTGGATTTTCATTGGGATTATATTGAATGTATAGATTAATTGGATGGCTTTACAATTTTAATATTGAATTTTCCTATCCTCTCCATTTATTCAGGTCTTCTTCTGGGTATCTTTCAGAAAAATTTTATATTTTCATTTACATAGGTTTAATGCATTTCTAGGTAGGGTTGTTCCTAGATATTTCTTAGTTTTTGCTTTTTCTGTGAATGGAATTTTTTTTTTTTTGCATTTTCTAATTGGTTTTACAGGTATGTATGATATTTATTGATTTTTTAAATGTGTTTATCTTGTATTCAGCCACTTTAGTGAACTTGTATTAATTGTAGTAAATAATACATTAATTATTTTTCAGATGATTCTATTAAATTTTCTAGCTTGACAATAATGTCATCTCCAAATTGAATGTTTAATTTTCTCTTTTCTCTTTTAAATCTTACAACTTATTTCTTCTTTTTAAAATCTTATTGCATTGGCTAGAATGTGATTCTGATGTGGTTGTAGAATTTTTTTCTTTTTCCTTTGATTTCTCAGCATCCATTTCTCCTTCTAACAGTGCCTCGTTTGTTTGTTTTGTGGAATTATCTCTCGCTCATTGTGGACAGTCATGAAAGAATTTTAAGTCCAGGTACCCTGCTTCACCAGTAAAGTAGAAGGGGTCCTTGGACATTTATTTCATTGGATCCTTCCCATCAGTGCCCCTGGACAGTCAAGGGGCAGGCCCATCATCTAAACTTAGCCAGTTGGACTTACTGTCTTAGGACTTTGACTTGTGAAGAAAGTGACCCATGTGTAAGCATGTAAAAAAACTGGAGCTCATTCATTCCAGAGACCCACTAAGTTCCTGTCTGTTTCTGAGCTAAGTTCTCAAGGATTATGGCTGATTTTTCTTTTTCTATTTCTGTTGCTTGCAACCCAAGCATTTTTATCTGATACATTTTCTTGGTCCTGCCATTAATTGGAATGCTTCTAATATTTCACCATCAGTAATGATGTGCATGAATCAAAGCTACAATGAGATATCATTTTACACGTACTAGAATAGCCACTATTAACAAAACATAAAACTACAGGTGTTGGAGAGGATGTGGAGAGTTAGGAATGCTTATTCACTGCTGGTGGGAATGTAGAATGGTACTGCTACTGTGAAGTCTGTTTGGCAGTTCCTAAGGAAGTTAGATATAGATCTACCATGTGACCTGGCAATACCACTACTGGGTATATACCCAGAAGAACTGAGAGCAGTGACATGAACAGACATCTGCACACCGATGCTCATAGCGGTGTTATTCACAATTGCCAAAAGTTGGAAACAACCCAGGTGTCCATCAACCAATGAATGGATAAACTAACTGTGGTGTATTCACACGTTTGAATATTATGCAGCTGTAAGAGAAATGAAGCCATGAAGCATATGACAACATGGATGAACCTGAGGGCATTATGTTAATGAAGCAAGCCAGGCACAAAAGGACAAATATTGTATGACTTCGCTATTATGAGCAAAATATAATGAGCAAACTCATGGAGTTAATAGCTAGAATATGTCACCAGAGAAAAGAATGTGGTTAGAGAATGGAACACTGAGATTTATTTCTATGTAGAATTGGTAAAATGTTGTTTGTAAATGTTTGGAAATGAATAGAAATGATGAAAGCACATGATAGAATTTGTAGTTAGTAGTACTAACATATGGGTACAATAGTGTTTTGTTTTGTTTTTTAAGTAATGAAAATGCTCTAATATTGATTGAAGTTATGAATGCACAACTTGGTGATTATACCAAATGCCATTGATTGTACAATTTAGATAAATTGTATGGTTTATGAACAAAAATATATATAAATAATTGGGTCAGTTAGGGGAATAATACACCAAATTTAAGATATGGACTATAATTAGTAGTAATACTTTGACGATGCTCTTCATAATTTGTAACAAATGTTTTGCAACAATGTAAAGTGTTTGTGGTGGGGGTGATGTATAGGAATCCTGTATGATGTTATGCATGTTTGTTTTTTAAGTTCACAGCTTTTACTATATACTTATTTTTTATGTATGTTTATGTATGAATGATATACTTCAATAAATTGTTATTAAAATGAAAAGAATGTGAATATTCTTGCTGTCCTGATTTTGTGATAATCAGGGTAGGCTAAACATTTGCTATATTAGAAACCATGCATGGTTCCCAAACCTAGTGTTTCTCCCTAGGACTGGTTTTTAGAAAGCTGGTGATAAACCAAGCCTGATTTATTATATGACCATCCTGTATGGGAAATGACTGTAAGTCTAGATATCTTTGGTCAACCTTAAGAGATATAGCAGGGGGACGGATGTGGCTCAAATGCAGGCCCCATGCGCAGGTGTGCCATCAGATCCCGCCAATGGGCGAGTCCCCCGGGCCCGCACGTGGGTGCGCCACCAGGCCTTGTGCACAGGTGTGCCACCAGGCCCCACGAACCACACAGCAGGATGGTGATGGTACAGGAGAGTGACACAAGGGAGAGCCAAGACAAGATGCGCCAAAAAACCCGGAACTAAAGTAGCGCAGGCGGTAGGAGGCCTCTCTCCCACATCGGAGTTTCCGAGGATTGAATCCCAGTGAAGATGGGAGGAGAAGGATGAGAAGAGAGGGCAGGAAATGGACACAGAGAGTTGCCCAGCGAATGGACACAAAAACAGCAGAAACGGGTATGTGTGTGTGTGTGTGTGTAAAAATGGATAAAAGTAAATAAATAAATAAATAAATCCTTAAAAAAAAAGAATAGAGGGGTAAGATACGGACTATAGTTAGTAGTAATACTTTGACGATGCTCTTTCATAATTTGTTAACAAATGTTTCACAACAATGCAAAGTATTTGTGGTAGAGTGATGTGTGGGAGCCCTGTATGATGTTATGCATGTTTGTTTTCTAAGTTCACAATGTTTACTGAACAATAATTGTTTATGTATGTTCATGTATGAATGATATACTTCAATAAATTGTTTTTTAAAAAAAAGAAAAGCCAAAAAAATAATGATGTGCATGTTTCTGATTGTTAAATTCTATTTAGAAACAAGAAGTATTTTTCTATTCCTACCTTATAAAGGGTTTTCTAAAAATTAGAATGGGATTTTAATTTTATAAAGTTTGCTGTATTTTAGCAAATGCATTTTTTTTTTTTTTTTTTTTTTTTAGTTACTGGGGCCCAGGGATTGAACCTGGGATTTTGTATGTGGAAAGCTGGCCCTAGACCACTGAGCTATATCACCTTCCCAAAGTTGATTTTTTCATTTTCTTTTTTTTAGGAGGAAACTGACCTGGGGACCTCCCATGTGGGAGGCAGGAGCTCAACTGCTCCAGCCACATCTGCTCCCCCTCAAATGCATTTTTGATACCTTCTGAAAAAATCCTTTATTTTCTCCTTTGTTAATGAGATTTCCTCATGTTGAGTCAACCTTATATTCCCAGCAATAAGCCTTATTTTGTCATGATATATTTTTCTATTCATATACTGCTACATTTTATTTACTAATATTTGATTTAGAATTTTTGCATCTATATTTTTGGATAATATTAGTCAATAATTCTTTATTTGTATGTAATTTTTGTCTGCTTTTGGTAACAAGATTATGCTTACTTTGTAAAATGAATGGAGAAAACTTTCCACATTTTCTACGATTAATCTGTAATGTTTGTATAAAATAGAAATTACTTTTTTCCCTCAATTTTCCCCCCTAGAACTCAACTTGTAAAACCAATTGGATCTGTCTGGTGCCTTATCAGGGATAGCTTTTTAAAATTACATTTCCATTTTCTTCAATGGTTATTGATTCCTCTTTGTGTTTTCCATCTTTTTGAGTCAATTGTTTCATATTTTCTTTAAAAACATCCATTTAATCTATGTCTTTGAATTTATGGATAACCTGTATGCAATTTTTTTTTCTATCTGGTTGCATCATCGTCTTTTTGGTGCATCCCTTTGCCATGCGGGGACCTCCGCACGGCACGCGGCCCCGCGCCTCTCGGCACAGGTCTGGGACACCTTTGTTTTCTTTTTTTACCAGGAGGTCCCAGGGTTCCAACCAGTAAACGGGAGCTCAATTGCTTGAGCCACAGCTGCTTCTCGCAATATTATTTTAAAATAAAAACTCTAGTTATGTTGCCTTTCTCATTCTAAAGGTTTTTGTGTCCTTTCTTCTCTTTCTCTCTCCCCCTTTTGATCTCTCTTTTTCACCCTAATCAGGCATGATAAAGGTTTGCCCACTTTTATTGGTCTTTCAAAACTGTCTATCTGATTTTTGTTTTCCATTTTGTTAATCTATATATTTGTCCTTATCAAAAACATTCTTCTCTCTTCCTTTAGGTTTATTTTGTTCTGGAGTTGATGGGTCTTGATGGGAATCAAAGCCTGCCTTCTCTGCAGAAGCTATAAACACTGTTTTATAGTGCATCTAGGACACAGACGCATGATCTAGGCTCCACTCATACGTATACTACCCGCGTTTTGAATTGAGAGTTAGCAATGCACGGAAGTTGCAACAGTGGCATTTGCAGTGAGACCAAGTTCTTGGGACTGTCGTGACAGGACCGCCAGGGGCAGTCCTCAGCATCTAGGGTTGGCAAGGGCGGTGTGCAAGATGCAGCTGCTAGCACCTGGGGGCGGCAGTGGCATTGTTCTCTCCGGATTGGCTCTGTGGTGCTAAAGGTGCGCATTGTTCTACCTGTATAGCTCTGAGCCTCGTTCTACTGCCACGCCAGTGGTTCTGTGAACTAACCAATGTCCTGTTAATAAATTCCTTTTCTGCTTACTCCTGCCAAAGTTGGTTTCTATTACTTCCAACTAAGAATCTTGACTGAATACATGCTTTCATTGTTGTTCCTTTCTAAATAGTGTGCAACTGCATTTTGATTTCCTCTTTATCAGAAGGATTTTTTAAAATTTTCTTTTGATGTTGTTGTGTGATGATAAGTTAATGTGGCTTGTAAGATTTCTCATTTTTGGAATTTATTGAAATTTTACCTGGACCTAATATATGTCACATCTTGTTATTGATCCAAGGGTATATTTTCTATTTGTGGGTATGAAGTTCTCTCTCTGGATGTAGTCAATCATGGATTTGTCAATTTTCCCTTGTATTTCTAAGAGTTATCAATCTTCATGATTGTTCTTACCTTTAATTAATAAAAAATATTCCTCCTTGTTCCATTTACTGTGTTTTAACCTTGAGTTCTATTTTGTTTGATATTAATGTTGCCTCATTTCTTTTTGTGACCAATTGTATGTAGTTTCATACCTCTATGTTGTAATCAACTAGAATTTTAGTTCCTATTTTTTCTTGCATTCTGCCTTCACAGCAGCCTGTGTAGGGGTGGAATCTCTCTGAGGATTCTAATTAGAGTGTTCTTAAAGTTCTCTTTTGTTCTCTGAATCATTTGTTTCCCTTCTGTTTCTTCATCTTGGTCCATCTTTTAAAATTCTTTAAAATTCTTGGTTGTCCATATTTATGTTTATTAACAAAGGTACTTGGGTTAGGTTTCCTTTTCAATTATGTATTTCCGTTTACCCAACATGATTCTTCCCTGAATAGGTGAGGGGGGTGGATGGATGCTTTTTGTATGTAGATGGGACTTGGAGGTGGAAAAGCTTTATTTAGGGTGCACTGAAAGGGAGGACATAGGCAATTTGTTGAGCGTGCATCCCCATCCCCGCCCCCTATAAGAATGGGAGGGGGAGGTGCTTTCCTCTGAAGGTGGAGTGCTTTCTTGCTGAAAAGAGCTGCTTTCCTTTTTTCAAATCTTCCCTCCTCACTCCTATTCTCTTCTAAAGGTCCAGTTTACCTCAAGCTTTACTATGCTTCTCTCTTAGGTCCAACACCCACTTTATAAATTCAGGAACTTTCTCTGGAAAGCTAAGTATCCTGGCAGCTTTATAACTGCAATTGCCTTATCTTTTTATTTTTTTAGGCAATATTTGGGATTGAACCCAATACCTTGTACGTGGAAGCAGGCGCTCAACCACTGAGCTACATCTGCTCCCCTGCAATTGCCTTTTAACTTTGTGGTAATTTTCTCACATATATGTGTTGGACAACAGCTTTTCTGTCAATCAAAACCTAACAGTTTTCAATATTATTGGAATTCTCCAAAATTTCTGATCCTTTAATGACAACTTTCCTTGATCCCTGGGGCTATTATGGATTTAAAAAGCACCAATAACTTTTTTATTTGTAACTTCAAAGGAGTGCAATGTAATTGTGGTTATGTTTTATCCTTTAGAAAGTTCAGTAGTGCTTTCTGTAGATTTCAGGACTTATTTCAAGCCTATTAAGTTCGTACCACAGTCGTGCTCTGATTCCTTCTCACTTCTCCAGGCTCATCTTCCTCTGTTTCCCCACATATCCCTTTACCAAAATCTTTATAACTCATTAGCTCCTGAACGGATTCATATGACAATTCTGTGCCCTTGCCTATGTTGTTATCACTTTCTGGTTTACCCTTTCTACAATTCCTTCATTCAGCTAATTCCTACTTACCTTTTAAAACTCAGCTCAAACATTACCCCAATTGAGAAATTTCCTCTCTATCTGCATTCAATATAGATGCCCCACCTTTGTGCTCTCACAGCCCATTGTGCATTTTTTCTTCCATGTATTTTATCACACTGAATCAGAAGCACTGTTTTACTGGCCTGTCTCTCCCCACTCTTCTATAAATTACTTGGGGGCAGGAACCACCTTTATTTAATTCTGAATTTCTCATGCTTAGCCCAGAACAAATGAGGCCATCTTCCTTGGGCAGCATGTTGATCACATTACATGTTCTCTCCAAACCTTACTTCCCATTGTGAAATTTAAATTCCTAATTTTCGATTTAAAGCTTTATTCTAGTAGCTTGTTCACATCAAGCCACCTGCTTGCATTTGTTAGTATACTGTAATATTTTTTTACTACTTTTATGATTCCACATTTTTTCATACATGAATTATAAACAGTCCTACATTGCTTGTACATTGTGTCAAGTGTGTTATTTTTTCAGTTGGACCACACTTTTATGGACTCTGTTTCTCTATATTCCTAAAGGTATAGCATCTTGCTAGATACACAGTGCTCAGTCATAATTGTATAATTTTATATAACAGCTTAGTTTAAAGGGATTATATTTGAACGCAAATTTTCTCTTACAAAATAAATATATTCTTTCTTTATTTTTCCTGGATCACATAATTCCCGTTTGGAACCTATTTCCATAGCAACAGATTATCATAAATGAAATAGGAGAGTATGGTCTTTATTTTGAACAATCAGAAAGAGAAGGATTCTGAGAAGAAAACTTGTAACTGCAAATTTTTAAATAAAATGAAGGAATTAAGCAGAAGGGAGACAGTGCAAAGAAGACTAAATCATTTCTAACAGTGTTAATAGTATTATTGTACTTCAAGATGATTAAACTAGCCAGCCAGATCCAGAGGTTCAAACATTAGTAATGCGATAAACTTCAGAAGCTGAAGGCAAAAAGCATTAGATCAGTCCCAGGGGTCCTTGCTGGCTTCAAAGCAGTGCCCTCTATTTGATCAGTGAGGGCAGTGGTACAGAACCTAAGTTCTTTAATCATCATCAAGACTCCAATAAGTCTGTATTTGAGACTTGCCTGAGGTGACTTTCTCTTTAATTTGCAAAAAGTATTCAATACCCAAATAGTGACAATTGAATCTGTCCCATAAAGAGTGGAGAAGATAATCCAACACCAAACAAGCTTTTCTTTGGAGAACATAAAAAGCGAATTCAGGACTGCCTCCAGCAACTGGAATTCAGTGAACACTTCTTTAGGGTTGGTTTTCCTTGGCCAGCTATTTAAAAATATGCTAACTGGATGTTGCCATCAACAGGACTCCCTCATCTTTGAGCTTGCTCACCTCTTCTTGAAGTTGAGAATTTTTGGTTGGGATGAGAAGGATGAGATCAGATCTCAAAACTGAGCTAGTCTTGGGGATACAGAGATTCAGAAGAGGAAGCAACATGGTGTAGGGCATAAGCCATGCTATGTAGCCAGCCCTAGGCCCTCTGGATGTTGGTGTCTTCACCTGTGAAATAAGGGGATCAGGTTAGTTAGAATGATGATCGCTGAGGAACACTGAGCTCAGCAACTCCACAATTCTAAATGTAAACACAAGTTATTATTATTCTCTTAATTGCTGTTTGGAATTTCTTTCTTCTCCTTCTTTGTGTAAACTACAGCTCTTTATGTATTCTGGTTACTAGTTATTTATTGGTTATATGTGTTGCACGTATGTATTAGTCAGCCAAAGGGGTGCTAATGTGAAATACCAGAAATGGGTTGGTCTTTATAAAGCGTATTTATTTGGGGTAGAAGTCCACAGATACCAGGCCATAAAGCGTAAGTTTCTTCCTTCACCAAAGTCCATTGCCATGTGTTGGAGCAAGACAGCTACTGATGTTTGCCAGGGTTCAGGCTTCTTGGGTTCCTCTCTTCCTGGGGCTGCATTTCTCTCCGAGCTTAGCTCCTCTGGTTCCTCCACAAGGTCAGCTGTAGACTATCAGGCGAACGGCTCACTTCTCTTCTCCTGGGGCCTTCTCTCCACCATCAAAACTCCACCATCAAAACTGCTTCTCAAAAGACTGCTTCAACTCTGTTCTTTGCCTTGCCTTTTATATTCGATTCCCCTACCCACCAAGGGGTGGGGATCAATGCCCTACTGAGGTG
>JAQZBX010056442.1:0-18192 GCA_029593785.1 Cabassous unicinctus
CCCTTGCTGCTTGTGTTTTACTGTGTCCGTTCGCTGTGTGTTTCTTCCATGTCTGCTTATCTCCCCCTTGCTGTGAGGTCCTGCTGCATCAGCCCACCGCGCCACGTGGGCCGGCCTGTCCTCACAAGGAGGCCCCGGGAAGCGAACCCGGGGCCTCCCATATGGTAAACGGGAGCTCTATCGTTTGAACCACACCAGCTTCCCACTAACGAACTTTTAAGCGTTGTTTTATGAATGCAGTTCAATTGACAGTCGTTTCATAGTCAAAGTGAGTCCAAGAAAAATGAACTACTCATTAACCATTAATTTTTATTTTTCTCCACTCATAATTTTTGGGTATTATAATTGGCTTCTGAATTTATTGTTCCTTGTCATACAGAGATGGAAAGATGGGTGAATGAGGTTGAAGATGTTCCACCTTATAAAAGTCTAAGACTTAGACACACAGGCAGGAGAGTCTCGGCTCTCAGTAGTGGCATTCAGGAATAGATCCATGATTCCCAAACTCTACTGAAAGGTACCTTAAAAATTTTATAACCCAGTGGTTCTCCACCCTGGCTGCACATTAGCATCATCTGAAGAGCTTTCATAATATTGATGCCAAGGTCCCATCCCAGACTAATTAACTCAGATGTTCTTATTGATGAGAGAGCCCAGAGTGATCATTTAAGCCCATCACGGAATCAATGCTGAAAGCCTTTATGATCACCCAGAATTTCTGATCTGGGAGTGCAGTAGGTTGGGGAGTATCCCCTCAAAAATCATTTCCATAGGGAACCTTGGAACATGACCTTATTTGGAAATAGGGTCTTTGTAGAGGTAATTAGTTGAAGATTGAGATGAAGTCATACTGGCTTAGGGTAAGCCCTAAATCCAATGACTGATATCCCTGTAAGAGACCAGAGAACACAGTGTCACACCGATAAACACAGGGAGGAAGGTCCTGTGAAGACAGAGGCAGAGTTGGAGTGATGGTGCCACAAGCCAAGAAACACTTAGGGCCACCAAGAGCTGGAAGAGGCAAGGGGGGGCTCTTCCCAAGAACCCTCTTAGGGAGCAGGGCCCTGCCGACACAGAGTTTGGGCTTCTGGCCCCCAAACCATGAGGCTATAAATTTCTGTTGTGTTAAGCCACCTGGTTTGTGATACTTTGTTCGGGCAGCCCCAGGAGACTAAGACAGTGACCACCCCCTCATTTTTGGAAGACAGAATAAACTCCTGAGCAAGGCAATTTCTTAACATCATTGACATTAACATCTCATTGAGAATATAAGCCAGATCCTTTCTAGACATGGAACTATTCTGAGGGCATGTAGGAATCCAAAATTAGGGTGGTCCTTGAACCCCTGAGCTAAACCTTTCACCTTCCATACCTTCCTTAATGCCGTCTCTAAGATTTGAAGCTTTAGTAACTACACTACTTTGAATTGTTGCCCAGGGGAACTAAAAAGAAGATGATGGCTCATTAACAATGCCGTAATTCTTCAAAATTGATCAAAAGTAAGCTGTGATTGGGCCTACTTGACTAATATCCTTTACCACTTCATCAACTATTAATCTAATCAAAGAGTAACTTGTTTTCTTCCAGAATATCCAGTAATAAGTGCCCCATAGGGGTCTATAGGTAAAGGTTAAGACACTTTTATTATGCTAAAAGAAAAAAGTAAAATATTAGTTGTGAGGATGTAGAAAATTCAGGACAGAGGGACTCACATGAAAGTTCCCTAGAATGGTGTTTCTCCTACTCAGTACACTTATATCTAGTTGAAAGACTACTTTGCAAAATATACAAATACACTCACCCTTACTGTATTAGTCAGCCAAAGGGGTGCTGATGCAAAGCACCAGAAATCTGTTGGTTTTTATGAAGGGTATTTATTTGGGGTAAAAGCTTACAGTTACAAGACCCTAAAAAATCTAACTCAAGGTACCATAAGAGGGAAGCAGATGTGGCTCAATCGACAGGGCTCCTGTTTACCATATGGGAGGCCCTGGGTTTGATTCCCGGGGTCTCCTGGTGAAGGCAAGCCAGCCCGCGCGGCGCGGTGAGCTGACGCAGCAGGACTACCCAACATGGGGAGACAAGCAGACACAGAAAAACACACAGCAAATGGACACAGTGGGCACAAGCAGCAGGGTGGGGATAAATAAATAAATAAAATCTTTAAAAAAAAAATAAAAAAAGGTACCATAAGAGGTACTTCTTCACCAAAATCTGTTGCCACATGTTGAAGCAAGATGGCAGGTGATGTCTGCAAGGGTTCAGCCTTCCTCTTCCCTCTTTAGGCTCTGTGGGTCCACATTCTTCCGATCTCAGCTGTAGGCTGGCATAGGGCTCGTCTCTCTTCCCGGGGCTCATTTCTTTCCTGGCTCAGCTGCTCTGTTTTCTTCACAAGGTCAGCTGTAAACTTTCAGGCAAATGGCTCATCTCTCTTCCGGGGCCTCTGCCGTGTCTATGGAGCTGTCTCTCTTCCTCTGTGTATCTACTTCTGTGTTTTTGAATGAGCGTCCATTTATATAATAGCCCATCAAGGAGGCGGGGACTCAATCCTGCACACTCTAATGCCATGGTCAAATCAAAGTCCTAATCTTGATTTAATCAAGTAAATGCAAAGCCTTTGAATCTAAATCAATCAAAAGGTATCATGCCTAAAGGAACAGACCAGTTTACAAACATAACTATATCTCTTTTTGGAATTCATAAATAATATCAAACTGCCATACTTACTATTTGAAATTCTTTGTATTCTTGCTTTAAAAAGCCTCATCATAATGTCTTAACTTGATTTCATACCCTACAAATGAATGATAACTCTCAGTTTAAAAAACTCCTAATTGGGAAGATTTTATTACGGACCGGGCATTAGATGATACCAAGGTGAGAACACCTTTGTGCCAGGTGTAATGATGGCAGGGGTTCCCTAAGCAAATGATCTTATTTTTTAGAGATAGAATGGGAAGCCAGAGTCTCACTTCTTTCCTTGTCTTGGTGAGTTCATGAGCCTGGCCCAGGTAGGCTGGGCCCCTCTGCAGAGACAACAAGGCCTTGGGTTAGTGTCTACAGCCCTGCCAGGCAAGGCTGGTCCTCACTGAGCAGACCCAGACGCTCAGCATGCACATTCTGAGAGTTATTCCTGAGCCTGGAGATTCCTTGTTATTTAGAGAAACGAGGTGTTTCCTACCTCCTCTTAGGCTAACCTATAAATAAATATGTAACACAAACTGGGAGTCTGTCTCTTGCTCTCTCTGGCTTTCTGTGCTCTCTCTGTTGCACATCCAGCCTGCAAGCCAAGACAAGCCCCTCTCTGCAAGAACTTTGGCCAAACTGCTCACTGAGTATCAATGTTTGGCTGATGCTATGGAAAATCAAGAATGCGCAATTTGGCATACACTCTGCTACTTCTCTGCTTGTAAGTTTCCCCGCAATAATGCCGATGACATATTTGCATCGTGTGGCACAAAAGTGACACATTGTGTGGCCCTTCCAAGACAAGATACATCCTAAGTGCATAGGTACGGGATGCCTGGGGTTTGCTTTAAAAATGCTTCAGCAAAGGAGAGAAAAAGGAACAGATGAGGTAAATGTGGCAAAATCTTGATAATAGTTGAATCTGGGTCATGGGGAGATGGAAATCCATTTTACTTTTCTCGCTCCTTTTATATATATTTTAACATGTTCATAGCCAAAAGTCAAAAGCAAAGCAAAACAAAAATCCACTGTGCTAGACCACCTCATGCATTTCAGCTTGAAAATTAACTTTGAGATTCTTGGAGAAGGCTATCAAATGATCCCCAAATGATCACTGGTTGGAAACACACACATACATGCACACAGAGGCGAGAGAGGGGAGAGAGAGAGCGAGAACAGAAAAATCTGTATAGTAAAAACATTTTCCCATATGTACACACAAAGAAATACTATTAGGCCATAAAAAAGAATGAAGTCCTGAGACACGCTGCAACACGGAAGAACCTTGACAACTTTGTGCACAGCGAAATCAGCAAGACACATAAGGACAAATATCGTATGATATAACGTCACTTATGAGTGATGTCTGGAAATAGCCAACCCACAGAGACAGAAAGTGGATTAGGCTGAGGGGGGAAGGAGGAGTGCATGTTTGGTAAATATGGAATGTTTGTAAGTCAAATCAATTTAAAAAAACTTTTTTTCCAGAAGTCTTGATTTATTACTTCTGCACTTACATGATAAACACAGCCATAATAAGGCCAAGAGTTGGGGTCTCACCCCATTCTCCTATGTGCTCTTATCACAGGGCCAACTTCCCCAACTAAGTGGGAAACTGCTTAAGGGCAGAGATATTGACCCTCTTGCCTTATTTTGGAAACCCACCACTTGCATCCTGTAGGCATTTTATAAATGCTCTTTAATTAATTGAGCTAAGTAAGCGTACTTGTAAATATTGTAGTTTTAACAGTAGGCACATTTTCTCACCTTCTCTATATATATTTTTGCATATGGCAAAAATGAGAATTCACTACCAAGCAAAGTTTTCAGCCAGAATGTTACCACTCTGCTTGCTAGACAATGACTTAACATGTACATATAGTGAAGTGTCCGTCACTTTGCAAAGTGCTTTATGTAATTTAGCCTACTTAACCTTCACAGAAACCCTGCAGATAATGTCTTAGTTTGCCAGGCTGCTATGACAAATATCACACAATGAGTTGCCTTAAGCAACAGGAAGTTATTGGCTTACAGTTTTGAGACTAGAAGTCCAGAATCAAGACATCAGCAAGGCAATGCTTTTTCCCTGAAGTCTGTAAACTTCTGGTGCTGGCTGCCTGCAATTCTTGAGCCTCCGTGACTTGTACCTCTGCCTCTGGTCACATGGAATGTCTTCTCCTTTCTGGCTTCTGCTACTTCTGGTTTCTCTGTATACAACCTACTCTAATATGGATTAAGATCCACCCTCATCTAGTTAGGTCACACCTTAACTAAACCAACATCTTCAAGAGGTCCTGTTTATAATAGATTCTTACCCACAGGAAAGTGGATTAATATTGAGAACATCTCTAAATTGGAGTGCATAATTCAATCGACCACAAGTAGTTACTATCGGAGCCCATTTTGCAGATGGGGAAACTGAGGCACGGAAAGATTAAGTAACTTTCTCAAGGTCACAAAGCCATCTAGTGACAGAGTCAGATTTGGAACCTGGGCTGGCAGACTGGTACCAGAACCTTTCCTCTTCTCCCCTAGTACAGATGAAGCCCCTGAGAAAGTGCTCTTGAATTCTGGGTCCAACTTGACTGAGAATTCTTTTTGGCCTGTGTGACACTAAGCGTTGGCTGTGTAGAAACACATGTCATATAAAGATGACATAAAGGATTCACATCTATTGGACACTGAGCATACAAAGCATTATACTGGTTGCTTCACAAATATTGTTTAATTGTCATAAAAACCCCGTGAGAGAGAGACTTTATTAATTATTATAATAACTCAAATATCTATCTAAAGATGGGAGACAAGAAGGCCTGGTGTTTGCTGACAGCTGTGGGTCTGAGTTTACTCCAGCAGTAAAAGGAGCTCACTAATGATGCTAGGCAGAATCTTAGTCATCTAGTTATCACCAGGTCACTTCGTCAGGGAATAAATGTGTGAGAAGAGCTTCTGGGGCAATTACTACAAGGGACAGGGATGAGGACAGAGTCCCCAGGCAAAGCAGTACAATTTGGTAAACAGATGACAGGGGATGAGGAAAGAAGAAATAATAGCCAGCCAAGGAGGAAAATCAAGAGAATAAAGGAGAACCCAAGGTAGAAATTCTGTGGGAAACACAAATGTAGACTACACAATGGAAGGATCAATGGATGGGGCATTTGAGTGCCAATCAAGTTTAGAGCTAAGATACCCAATAGAATAAGCATCATCAGAACAAATTCAGAAAAAAAGGCCCTTAAGGGGCCTCTTATGTAAATATATATTTGTTCTTACCAGTTGCACTAGAAGCTTCTGAAATGTGATGTTTAAATTAGTTCTTTAAACTAAAGGCCATGAATAAAATAAAAAACCAAACAATAAGCTTTGGGAAAATATTTTTCCTACATATGGCTTTGGGTGGGAGGAGGAAATAAAACACCTGGCACAAGGAGTCTGTTTGCATCCTTGTGGCCTTGAGCGATCCACACCGAGCATGCTGCCTAGTGCACATTAGATTAGGTTTGCTTTTTCACAATTATAACTGACCAAAGCAAGATGATACAGGAGTCAAAGATGCCTCATAGACATACACTGATGATCAAGCAATTATACCCTTAAACAATAAGCAGTTCATTTCATAGCATATTAGATAATTTTCAGATGCTGAAGGCTCCTTGTATGAAAGAGTAGATTTTTCTGGCACTTATTCATCTCTCTGTGATATTCCTATAAGAGTACCTTCCTTATTGTCAGTCTCTACCTATCCCCTCTCCCCACAACAAAAGGCATTTCAAATACACACACACACACACACACACACACACACACTCCTACAAGGCAGGTATTATTCTTCACACTTATTTTACAGAGAGGGTCATCCATACCAAATGGCCCTAAGTGATCTGATTTGGGGAAGGGGGCACTAGTGGGGCCAGGCTTCCAGCCCAGGTGGAACTGGCTCTTGCCACCTCATCATGCTGCCTCTGGAAATTCTGCAGAGCCAATTATGACCAGCAAACCTCACAACAGCTTCATTCCCTACTGTCACATACTACTGTGCTTTCTTGGATGGTCTACCTTTTTGGCAGCATTTCTATCCATAACCCAAGGAGTTATAAGAAATTTTTTTCAACAGTCATATCTCTTTATGGGAGTCATAGACTTAGATTCTTTTATTCTCCTGGTTTGCTTGATGAACCATCAACTCATCATGCTTTTGAAAGGAAAGAGCTTCAGCTCACAAATCGGGTAAAGCCTTAAAATGTGGGTGGAAAGTGCTGGGGGACATCCCAAAAGGATGTGGAGATCTGGCTGGTGATTCCTGGTGGATAACAATAGCAAAATCTTTAAAAGACTTGGCCCCTTCAGATCAATGCTCTCTGTTTTTTTCTTCTGGGAATCTTTTGAAACATTTATCTTGTAGATCTCATGACATTTCTGGTAAGCTGAAGCCTCAGAAAGAGAAATATGGACCAAATAAATGGAATATAGATGTGTAGAGAGTGCCGATGAATTCTCTAAAGATACCACTCAGAGAAGCCTCTGCTCTGGAGGTTCCTGCTCCTGTGCATCTCCTGGTCTAACCACAGCAGCCACCATTGATGGACAGCTTCCCAAGCGGTGCTTCGATTATCTTAAATCCCTATGATGGACTAATTTTGTCCCTCCAAAATATGCTCAAGTCCTAACCCCCAAGCTTGTACATGTGACCCGATTTGGAAATGGGATCTTTGAAGCTGGTTTTAGTTAAAGTGAGGCCAAACTGGATTAGGGTGGGTCCTAATCCAATATGACTGGTGTCCTTATAAGGAAAGGACATTTGGACAGAGAGAGAGAGAGAGAGAAGAGAGAGAAGAGAGCTGGCCATGTGACGGAGACAGAGCTTGAGTTATGCTAAAAGCCAAGGAGTATCATGGATTGCTGGCCATCCACCAGAACCCCGCAGGCCTCGGAGGAAGCACGGCTCTATCGACACCTTGATTTTGGACTTCTAGCCTCCAAAACTGTGATACAATACATTTCTGTTGTTTTGAGTTACCCAGTTCCCAGGAGTTTGTGACAGCAGCCCTAGCAAGCCAAGACAGTCCCCAAATGAAATTAACAGAACTTCTTACATTAGGGTGCATATCCCTCTTCTTCCCACTCTTAGAAAGTTACACAGGCAGGAAGTTCTCCAGTCACTCATTCATCACTTTAGTCATTCATCATAGTTTGCATGGTCTCTTCGTTGTTGTCTCTTATCATTTTGACTTCTCCAAAATGTCATGATGAAATCTATGAGGAGAGCATTATCCATGGACAATTATCAGAACTAGAAATATTAAACCCCAAGGCCAAATAAACAACCAACTACAACAAAAACCAAAAGGTCCTCCTGGGGTGATACACACTTTCCCAACTCACAGGAGATAAAAATATAAATCAGAGAGTTAGTTCATTAATTGATAATAAAAGCTAAATATTGAGATATTTTGTCTACTTGGGCTTGCTGGACTTCTGGCTTGTAGGAATTACTATTTCCCAACATTATTTGCTAGCAGCTATGCTGTAAAATCAAAGTTTCTAGCCCCTAGGGAATGTAATATGTCCCACAAAACTTGCAAGGAAGAGGAGGATGAACATGCAGAAGAAACCCTCACTCACCACCTTTCAATCTACATGGAATTTGCTTTGCAGCCCCTAAAGGCATATTATATTCCTTTGTACCTTCCAGTCTGCTCTTAACATTATCCTATTTTTCTAAATAATAAATACTGATTCTTATTTATCATGTGTGGTAAAAAATATTAAATATATATATATCTGTGCTGTGACTTTGGGCCATTCTTTTTTTCTTTCAGAAATGGCACAAAATAATAAATGATCCATTCCACGGAGGAGTTAGCTATAAACGTTTCACTGAACTTTCTGATATTTCAGTTCAGCGACAGAATATTTTGGCGACAATGCATTCTTATAGGTTCTTTGGTCAGGAAAACGGCAGTGCCTCTTTCCTGAAATGACATGATTTCTGTCTAGAATGGGGTTGTTCAAAAGATAGCTGAAAGAATGGGGAGTGTTAAGGAACACGTCGTTGACTTTTGTTAATGTCAAAAGTTTCCTAAAGTTCAAATGATTGATGTCTAAATGTGTGTTTATGCAGAAGTGTCCAAATATTGGTAAGGGTGAAAAAAAAAAAAAAAAAGCCAAGTGCTAAGGGATTTTACAGATGTATAAAGGCGGGGAGGGGGAGTGGTTGGGAAAATAACTTTCTACTAAAATTAAGGACCAATGAAAAACTGATCACAGTTCCCACAAGCTAGAAACTGCAACATATGACAAGGATGCTGGCAAATTTACTCTCCCAGCAGATCTTAAAGTATAATCACCATCTGCCTGCTCCAGTCCCTCAAAGATTATTGTGTAGTGATAGCTCAGTTCAGTTAGTGAATTAATTGCTCAGGGCACAAAAAGCATGGGACACAGTGCCTGTCTGCCCTAGTAGAGCTTGAAGTCTACTGGGGGGAAGTTGTCTCTACACATCAAACAGTGAGTGCATGATTAGGTACGTCCTGCACAAGATGTCCTGATTCTAAGCATGAGAAAATGCAGAGAATAGAAAGATCGCTGCAGGCAGGAGCAATCCCGGAAGATGGACAGCCTTCCCTGAAGGTGCAATGGAAGGATGGGTAATATTTGGGAAGGAAAAAGATGCAAAACTTTTAACAAGGCAGCTTTTGTCGGGAGGGTTAGTGGAAGTCAAGATATGTGTGATGGTCAGTGAGAAGTCTGGTCTGGATGACTGGATCTGAGGATACCAGGAGTGGGAAAGAAGTTGGACAGTCAAGAAAGATCCAACTCACAGAAGGTCCAGAAAATAGTCAGAGATGTAAAGATGGTGTGGAGCCAGTGTTGGAAGAGCTACAGGAGTTCTTTTCTGGGGTAAGTCATGGTAAAAGCCATGTACTGAAAAGATCAATTCATGAATCCATTATTCATTCATCAAACACTTATTAAATGACTACCATGTGCACAATACTACCCCAGATATGGGGATATGATAGTGAATGGAACAGAGAAACTGTTGGTTCTCATGAGCTTAAATTCCAATGGAGGGAGATAGATCCTATAAATATAAATTTACATATATATACTTAAGCAGGGTAATAAGTGTACGGTGAAAACTCAAGCAAGCTAACAGAGGGAAGGGGGAGAATATTTAAGATTAGGGGACACCAAGGAAAGCTTCTCTGAACAGAGCCCAGAATGAAGTGGAGAGAAGCAAGCCTACTGGACACCTAAAGTTAAAATATATTCCAGGCAGTGGAAACAGCTAATGCAAAGGCCCTGGGGTAGAAGCCTACAGGTGTGCCTGAGAAACTATAAGTTGGACAAGGTGGCCAGAGGCGAGGGGCAGGGGAGGGCAGGTTATGAAGTATTGTGAGAGCCATCGGAGGGACTTTGACTTCTACTCTGAGATGGGCCATCACTGGAGGGTATGAGCTCAGCAGTAACATGTTGTGTTCCATTTTAGAAGGTCCCTTATGACTTCTGTGGAGCACAGACAGGGAAGTAGCAAGAGTGGAACCAGAGTGCCCAGTTAGGACACTGTAATAGATCAGGCACCAGGAGGTGGTGGCTTGAACTAAGGAGAGAGCAGTGCAGGAGGTGAGAACTGGTCAAAGTCTGGTTATATTTATAAAGAAGAGACAACAAGATTTGCTTATGTATTGGATGTGGAAAGAGGGGAGAGGATCTTAAAAGATACCAAAGCTTTCAGCCTGAGCAACTGAAGTTTGGCATTGTTATATATTAAAGTGTGAAAAAAAGTGGAAGAGGAGTTGTATTTATGTGTGGGGGGTAGGGTATGAGGTATTGTACAAAATTAGATTTGCACTAGTGTGCAGTCCAGACTGGAGCCACGGCGCTGAGATGACTGAGCTCACCCACTTTAGAAACGATGGCAGGCAAGTACGGAGATGAAAAACAAGGTGCTGGAGGAAAAGAAGGGGCTCCAGGAGGTCTCACCAAGGTGAAGAGACAACACATATTTGTTCAACATGAACAAATCAATGAAAATGTCAGGGAAGACCCCAGATCAGAGAAGAGGGTGGAATGACATAATTTGCCTCCTTAAAATGCACAGGAACAGAGTGAGGGGAGAGCTGTACCTTACATAGACCTATTAATATGCGAATTTAGGACTTTTATGTCTAAAATGCAAATCTACTTAACTGCTCTGATGAGGTTGGCTTCCACAACCAAGAGTCGGTGACATCTGTTGCAAGCTGTTAGAAGGAAGCATTAGATATCCTTTAAGACTGCATTTTCCACAGTGTCCAGGAGTATTCAATAAATACAGATTCACGAATGCAAGTCTGCCAGCAACCTTTCATCCTTCTGCTTCCACTTATCAAACTGTACAAATGACTTCATTGTCTGACTTCAAGTCCCAAGGTTGGGGTGATTAGGGCACACTCTCAGTTAAAGTGTGAAGCAGATGAAGTTCATAGGTAATAACAACCTCCTCCGCTTTCTGCTTTTAAAAGAGAAAAAAACAAGAGATCGGGTGAATGGGGAGTGTGGCACTTCTCATGCACGAACAATTGTCCCTTATAAACCAGAGTTCATCAAGTAGGATATGGTTCTGGAGCAATGCAATCAATTTAGCCAGCAGTCTCATGGAAGGCTTAATGTCATCTATCAACATCTGCAAATCTTAAATTGCAGGCAGGGCATTCCTAGGCCCTCTGCTGGTGCTCACTCTCTACACGTAGAATTGTAAAGAATAAAAATAAAACACTATATCAACAAAATCCGTGAAGTGCCAGACAAAATTTTGAAAAGGGGCAGGAGAAGAGATATCCATTGAATGCCCATAATAAAACACGTCACAGATATTCATACATTTTGATGCATATCCAAAGGGAAAAAAGAGAAGAATTTGCCTCTTTCTAAGTTTTCTTTTTACTTTATTCATGTTTAGCTCAATATAACATAATATACATTTAAATTGTTTTTGATCAGCAAGAGTCTGTTTGCCATTATGCAATATTACAAAAGTCTATCACCGTCTTTGAAGAACTGACAACTGATGGAAGCACTGCATTTTGTTTCACCCAATAATTTAGATAATGACACATTTAGCCACTCCCACCAAGAACCCAAGCGGCAAGGGTCAGAGTCCTCAAAACTGCGTCAAGCACCCTATTCCCAATACTTGTTAGAATTTCCTCTCAGCAGAACGTGAAAGTATTCCACAAATCCTCAAGGTCAAAATCCTTGTAAAAAGCAATGGGAGTAGACATCCACACCCATCCATGATGGGATAGCAGGTAAAGAACTCACCCTCTCACTATAAATAATTATAAAAACTGAAAGAACAAGCAAACTGTTTCCAGGCATTGGACAGCAAACATCATAGGGGTGATTCTTGGGAAAAGGGGAATCCACCAGGAGAATTCCAAATTTACTCCAGCTTTTGCCTGCAGCCACCATCTAAATGAAAGCACAGAAAAGGAGAGCAGTATCCTTGCTGGGTCGAGAAAATGAAGATGAGAGTTTGGGGCTACTGAAGCAGTTGAACTTGTGGGGTGGGGTGTCAGAAAGAAGGGAGCTATGTAAAGAAGGAGTTCTGCATCAGGTTCCTTTGGGTCTTTGGTCAACGCCAAGCTGCACATGTGTGAAGTGAACTTCTGCAAAGCCTTATAGAAAACAGCTACTGGAGAGCGGGACTGTGAGCTGAATAGAGTTTCCAGAGGCAGCACAGTGCTGGAGGATGGTGGAGTCCCAGCCAGCCAAGATGGATAGACTATACTGAACAGTCAAGGAACAAAAACACATCTTAGGACAAGAATTGTTTTATCCCTAGATTAAGCTCTACTCTAGACCCAGCCAAACAAAGTCTAAAACAAATCCTTGATAAGATCAACTGCCTGTAACTTAACTGCCTTTCAGAAGAAAACTCAACATCTTTTAAAGGAAGACAACAAAATCCATACTCTCTACAATGAAGAATCCACAATATCCAGCATCTATTAAAAACACTAAGACATACAAAGACACAGGATGATGTGACCCATCAGTCCCATTCTCAGGTTTTTACATGAGAAAAACGAAAACATACATCTACTAAAAGACATGTATGCAGATGTTCATAGCAGCCTTATTTATAGGAACCCAAACTGGCAACAACCAAAATGTCCATCAACAGGTGAATGGATTAACAAAATTGTGGCAATGGAATACTACTCAGTAATTTAAAAGAATGAATTATTGATATGCACAAATTATGGTTGATTTTCACTGAGAATCTTCCTCAAGACAAAAGGAGACAGATGCAAAAGAGGACATAGTGTATGTGTTCATTTATATGATGTCCTAGAACATAAGGGAAATGGAGACAATGCTGTGATCCCTGATGGAAAGATATGCTAACAATCATCAGGGAACAAATCTGAACACTGTTACTTCCAGTCCAGTCCTGAGCCACTACAAAGGATCAATGAGAATCCAGTCTAGGAAAAGGAGAAAGGTGCAACTTTGAAAGGGTAGAGCAACAATTGTGGGTATTACATACTAGGTCAAACCAGAAATTCCTGCTAAAACTTCGGAAGGTAAAATTGTAGCCAGCCTGAGTTTCCATGAAACAGAGTTTGCAAGATACAAAGTGAAAACAAAACCAGCCAAATTGAGTCAGCAGACCAACACAGTGCAGGAGAAATTACACATACCCAAGACTAGTAGGCTTAAAGTAGATCAGATGAGCACTCTGTCCTTCCTAAGGAACATTCGGCAGAGCTGTTGGCAGGTGTCCTTAAAGCATTCCTCATATGCCCTAAAGGGAGAAGCTACCCTGGTTCACTGAGCAATAGTTCTGAGTCTACTCTCCAGGTGACTTCTCAACATTTCTAGGCAAGTGACAGAGCTAATTGTGCAGTGCTATAATAATCACATTCAACCGGGGCTCTTTATCTTCTTGTTAAACTGTAGTAAAAGCAAATGATATCTTTCCCTTTTTAAAATTAATTAGTTCAAAATAATCTTGACGCATCATCTATTACTATGTTTGCAACTAACCAAGAACAGAACAACGATCCCCTACGCAGACATTTCCTGGTGCTATCAGAAGAGTATGCTTGAATACAGAGAACTGATCACATGTTTATCTCTTCACCCAAGGGACAAATGAAAGGTAAGAAAAGATGATGGCATTCGTTCATAAGGAAAAAGAGATTGGAAATAGGCTGCATTTTTGGAAGACCTACAGTGGATGAGGAGTGATACAGGACTTAGCAGCACAGAGGGAGTTAACACTAAAGGCTAAGGGAAGACACTTATCAGAAGTGACACAATTTTCCTTATAGACCTCTTGAGAAGGATTGTTCTAAGAGGAAAGGGTACGGTTAAGCACATGGCTGAAAACAGTAGGATTTGCTTCAAGTCTACATATGGGACCACTGGACACCCCCTCAGTATCACTCACCCCAATAACTGCAGCCAGGAGACCACCTGACTCCTCTCCCCAGCAGAGACAAGAGGGTTACTCTCTGAATAAACCGACCCCGAGGTGTCCTAGATTTGGGGGCACGAGGCAGAGCAGTGAGCAGAATGAGCAAGAAGGCAGAAAACGGCAGGATCATGTGAAAAGTCCGCCTTGAACTTGGCAGAACTCTATCCTCTATGGAGACAGTGAATGGCCCCAGGGAAAGAACCTCCCAGGCATGCTGTCTCAAGAAGCTACAAAAGGATGCATTCCACCGCAACTCAACAAAGAAAGAGATAGCATGAGATGGAGAAAACGGGGCCCCAGGAAGGCAGCACAGAAAGACCAGAAACTCAACTCTGTGCCAGGCTTAGAGAATAAACTGGGACAGAAGAATGGGGAGCATGGAGGAGCCCCTCTCCACCTCCGGGAAGGAAGGGGTAAAAGGTGGAATGGAACTAATGGGTTGTTTGGAACTCTTTGAGCATTTAGAAAATTATCAGTAGCCACATGACAGACGTCCTCAAACATCAGGAAAGAGTTAGTGACAAGCACATTAAAAAGTAAGCAAATGGAAAAACGAGGCAATGATTAATTTCAAGAATAGCACAGAGTAGCACAAGATAGGAAATGTAATCAAATTATACCACTCGACTCATTAGTAGAAATCTTTACATAGTGTTATTTCATTGATTGGCATCGCCAAAACTTGACATGTAACTCTATTGAGAAATAGAGGAAGCTGAAGGGTAGTGGTGATGGGGTAAGACAGTTAAATCCTAAATTATAGAAAAAATCGAGAAGTCAGTTGATATTATCTAAAATCAATAATTAGTTTTTTTAAAAAACTGTGTGCACTTATTATTTAAAAATATAGGGAGCGGGTGTAGCTCAGCAGCTGAGCACCTGCTTCCCATGTACAAGGTCCCAAGTTCAATCCTCAGTACCTCCTTTAAAAAAATGAGTTAGAAATATAGAGGAAAAGAGCAGAATAACTAAAATGTTATGTGTGGCCTTGTCTGGGGAAATTGGGGTGAGGCAGGTTAGGGTAGGGTCCTTACTTTTCCCCACACTGGTGACAAGTACCTGGGTCTCTTTACCTGGGGCCTCTCTCTGGCTGTGCTCAGCCTGCGCTTGGGGCTGGCTAGAAGTGCTGGGGAGTTGATGGCTCCAGCCAGCAAATACTTAGACAGACCATGCATGGGAATTGGCAGATAAATACTCCAACTTCCTCATCCCTTGAGTGGGTCAACTGATGTCTGTCCCATACCATCTCCCAGAGCTGCCAGTAGGATTAAGCTCCAGTTGTGCACCGTGTCCCCCTGCTCTCCAGGGCTCTCTGAGTCGGCTGCCTTCCCTTCCTTCTCACTTTCCTACCTCCCTATTGCTGCTTCCTGGAATCACCTCTGAAATAAACCACTTGTCCTCTCATCCTTGCAGGGTCTGCTTCTAGGGGAACCCCAACCTAAGTAAGAGACGCTATTTCTCAAAATGAGCTTTTTAGAACTACAGGTATTTGATGCCTTCACTATGTCCATGCCTTACTCGGATAAAAATTAGATTTAATTCTGAAATAGTGTAAGGATGGATTTATCTTCTGAAATTGTGCCATATTGCATCTATTGTAATATTAGTCATTAATTTATGAATTACTTAAGTGGATTTGCAATAGATTCATTATAACATTATAGGTTCAATTAAAAAGTCATGCATGATAATATTCTATTGGAGTTAAAAATAATATCATAATACATACTACCTGGCTGTGCTGCCTTCTGAATAATAATCCGAAAGATGGAAGCACTCGCTCCCCACATATCAGGCTAAAAGTTTCTGTGAAATCACTTTTTGTGCCAAAAAGTAAGTTTTCCTGTAATTTCTCTGTTTCACATCTATTCCTCTGCTAGAACTAACATGTGTGGGTTTGTTTCTCCCCTAGGTTTTGGTAAGTGTCAACTAAATTGGACAGCAATATTGATTTCTTTGCTTATAAAAGTGTTACTCCTTTGGGAGTTTGACTAAGGGCCAGAAAGAACATTAGGATTTATTAACCCCCAGGACTCCCATCTTTCTATGTAATAGCACTGGGGTTACTTTCTCAAGTACTTTAGGTTATACTGTGATATTTTTAAATTCTTCACCAATTCACATGTGAAAAATCCTTGATGAATTCTCATCTTACCATTGGCTCCCATTTCATACCGAGGGACTCCAGTGATTACAGAGTGTGAGGACCAAGCCAAAGGGAGAGTTACAAGATCTGGGAAAGTCTCAGGCAGGACGCATCACCGAGGCAGGTGGCAAACACACACGGTCCCCAAAACTAGACTCAAAAACTAGCACATTGTATGATTTCACTGATGTGAAAGAATTTGAATAAGCAAAGGCATAGTCAGAAACTAGAATACAGGTTACCAGGACCCAGGGTGGGGATACGAAATGGGGAGTTCATTGCTTAATTGGTACAGAGTTTCTGTTTGGAGTGATGAGAAACTTTTGGTGATGGGTGGTGGTGATGGGAGCACAACATTGTGAACATAAATAACATCACTGAATTATTTATTTGAGTGTGGTTAAAAGGGGAAATTTTACATTATATATGTAGTACATACATATTCTAGTAAAATAAAAATGTCTAAAGAACCATAGTGCTGTTCAACGCAAATACTGAACCCTAATGTAAACTATGCACTACAGTTAATAGTATAATTAATAATGCCATTTCATCTGTTGTAACAAGGGTACCACCCTAATACAAAGTGTTAATATTAGGGAAAACTGCATGTGAAGGGAAGGTATATGGGCACTGTGCATTTTCTACATGATTTTTCTGTAAACTTACAACTGTTTTAACAAAAAGTAAATTAAGTAAACCAAAACAAAAAAACTAGCATCAAGGCACTTATCAGTAGCTAAAGGAAGACATCAATTATCCAAACATCACCATATATTTATTTTACTAATCCCAGAGTTTAACTCTTAGCCTACCCAGCTGACAGCTTCATTGTTCAGAACGCAGAGGAAGTGATATTAGCTCACATGTAAACACTTCTAAAACAGAGTAGCACCAGCCTCTAAGAGTGGTTTCAGAAGGTCAAAGACCAGAGGAACTAAGGTTCTTGAAAATTGCCAAGAACAAAGAAAAAGGGCACATCATTTAAAATGTTAAGGAATAAAAGTGACCATATAGAAATAGTCCCACTGCTTGGGAAAATCAATGTAATGTTAATAAGTGGCAAAAAGAAGGAAGAACTATTGAACTCCTAAGTTCTTAGATTTCATCTAGGAAAATGGGCAAGCATTGTTTAAAAGGAAAGAAGGTTCACAATAGGAGAAAATATAGAAAGATCACTCCCACACTCTTCAGTGGAATTCAGATCACCAAGCACCTATCATGGAGAGACAAAGTTAGTAAATAATTTTGCAGATTTGGTCTCAGAAACATTGCCCATAGCTATTAAGAGAGTAGGAGAGGGACAGAAGGCAGATGGTAGACAAATGTCATCCCTTCCATTAAAGAAGTGAAGGTGAATTTTAGGAAAGATAAACTGGTAAGTTTGATGTGGTGCAGAGAAACTCTGGGACAGAGTTTCCAAAGGGTGATTTGGAATATTACCAATTAAGTCAAATTTGTTGGGAATCAGTCATATCAGGGAAATGCCGGAAGCCTGGAGCATCTTCATTTCCTCGAGGCAGTCAATGGAGTCTCTTATTAGACCTTTGTTAATGAGGTTGAGAAACGAAGGCTGGCTCAGAGTAGATGAGATGACCTCGAAGCTCTTGAACACATGGGCATGCACAAAGGAGGGTGATTAACCCAAGTTAACCTTTCAAGAGGCAGTCAATCAGGATTAAGGACTTGGGTTTTAGATTTAGGGCCTGTAGCGGTGTCTTTGGCAAAGTTATGTACCCTCTGTGGCAGTTTGAAATTATTTTATGAATCTCAAAAAGAGAAAGATTGTGTTTGTGGGCTGGTCCACTCCTGTGGGTGTGAGACCTTTTTTCAGTGAGGCATGACTCAGGTTAAGTTTCCACCCTCTTGCTGGGTCCGATAAAAAAAA